>VNJS01016006.1:0-17304 GCA_008042575.1 Drosophila watanabei
AAATATTGCTACCAGGGCCGAACTCTCCACGGAAGAAAGAGATGATCAACGGGAACGCCAACGCCAAAGAACAAGAGCCACTGCGAGGGAACAATATCTCCGGAACATCAAGGATGGACCAACTGAGCTCTGTGTCTGCTGTGGAGGCACATGGTTTCCATCTCAAGTAAGTGCTTTAAACAAAAATTTCTATATCTTCTAAGTTTCCCCATTTTAATGTAGATAACGCATTTTATTTAAGTAGGAAATTTCCGAGTCCGTCCGGCAAATATCAGTTTTGCAGCACATGCCGTCAGAGTGTTTCAAAGGGTCGATTGCCATCCCTTTGCCTCTCGAATGGCTTTGACTTCCCAGAAATCCCTGAGTGCCTTAAAAATTTAACATGCCTCGAAGAGCGCCTAATTTCGCCACGAATTCCCTTTATGCGAATTATCTCCCTAGGCTATGAAAGGCAATGCGGAATCAGAGGTGCAGTGGTTAATGTTCCGATTTCGGTACCAGATACTGTAAGCGCACTCCCCCGTTCCTTTGATTCCACTCATGTTATACAGGTTCATCTAAAAAGAAAGTTAGAATATTCCCACAATTTCATGATTGAAACTATTCGACCCGCTCGGGTCCTAGAAGCTGTTCGTTATTTAGTTAACACTGAGCCTTACAGAAAGCACAATATTGCTTTTAATGGTGGTTGGCTTACCCAAATGGGAGATCGAGAAGAAATCCCTTTTATCGCTGATGAAGCTGACCGAGAGAAAGTGGAACAGCTCTTACGCCAATTGCCCAATTCCCAATTAGATCGACCAGAAGAAGATTTAAATCCAGGTGGTCATGAAACCTTTTTAGAAAATAATGAAATTGCACTTCATCGCATAGCTTTGGCCTTGGGAGAAGGACGCCTTCCAGCTAATTTAACGCTTGACGAAGATGCAGAAGAGCTGTCTTTCCTAACAATCTCTTGCGGGACAGTTTTCAAAGCTAAAACCACCTATGCAAAAAAAGCAAGGTCGCAGATTCGATTTTACGATCGTCGTTGTGCGGTAGTACCTAAAGTACTTTACATGTACAAATTTTATTAAATGCAGCGAATTCAAAATTCAATCTCAGGGGCGATAACTGCTGCAAATGTGATGGACAATTCGTTTGTTGACAACCTAGTACAGCATGACGACGGATATCACATTCTGAAAGGTCTACGTTCAGCGCCTGCTCATTGGGAGGCCGAGATAAAAAAGGTTATAGCCATGATTAGACAATTTGGACATGAACTTTTGGTTCATCTTTCCCGTCTATTGGATAATAGAAATATTTCTGAAGACGAAGCGTCAGCTCTTTCTACCGCCGAAAAAGCGCGGTTAATCAGAAGTGACCCTGTAACATGCTCCCGATATTTCGAGTTTAGGTTTTGGCAATTGATAAAATTGTTCAAAAGCTCTGAAATTTTTGGTGAGCATACCCTTATCCATTATTATTGGAGAATTGAATTCCAGCATAGAGGATCGCCGCACTCTCATGGCATGTACTGGTTTTCTGGCGCTCCAAAGCTGGAAGGACCAGAAAATTCCGAGCAAGTTGTCCGATTTATTGATCGCTTTATAACCACCACCGGGGACGATCCTGAGTTGCAAGAAGTAATTCAGTATCAGTGCCATAAGCACACTTCCTCGTGTCTAAGAGAACTGCGGGGCCAAGAATTCTGCAGATTGTAAATGCCATACCCTCCAATGCCTGAAACAATGGTTTTGTTTCCATTAGAAGACAACGAAGCCAATGTTGAACATTATAAAGAAATGTTAAAAAAAAATTAAAGACCTTTTAAAGTGTAGTTCCAATGAAGAAGCCGCTAACTTCAATAATTTTCAATATTTTCTTAACCACCTAGAATTAACTCTTGAAGAGTATAAGTTCGCCATCCGTTCAAGCATAAAAAAAACCCCAGATATTTCTCCGACGCAAATTTTCCGATAGATTGATAAATGCCTATAATAGAGATATCCTAGGCCTTCATAGGGCAAATA
Source organism: Drosophila watanabei (assembly GCA_008042575.1). Taxonomy (NCBI): domain Eukaryota; kingdom Metazoa; phylum Arthropoda; class Insecta; order Diptera; family Drosophilidae; genus Drosophila; species Drosophila watanabei. Next base: position 2,016 of record VNJS01016006.1, read on the forward strand.
TGAATATACAATTTATGCTTTCGCCTGTTGTAGTTATATAATTAACTACATAAACAAATCCAACCGGGGGGTGTCGCAACTGCTTCGAGAAGCCATGACTGAAATAAGCCATGGAAATATTTCAGTTAAAAGAAAACTGCAGCATCTCGGGAGTAAGTTTATTAACGCTACGGAAATATCAGCCCAGGAAGCAGCGTACAATATTTTAGGTTTACACATGTCTGAGGCAAGTGAAGGCAATATTTTTGTAAACACTTGCCATCCAGATAAAAGGGTTCGGATAGTGAGATCCAACAGGGAATTAGAGCAGCTTCCTGGGAACTCAACTGACATTTTTGAGCAAAATTTGCTTAATTGTTATGTGCAAAGGCATGTCGACTTGGAATCGATATGGCTTGCAGAATTTGCAGCTTGGTATAAATTTACGAAGGCAAACTCACGATCAGAACCGTCCAACGAAGATTATGATGAAGCGATCGACGTGGACCTGGATGAAGATAATCCTATTGCTAATCAAAGCTACAAGTTGCTAAATGGGACTGGTAGTGTCAAAAGGCGTAAGCATGCCTTAATTCATAGATGGGTTCGCTTCAGCTTGAACTCTTCTCCGTCGGATTATTTTAGAGAGCACGTAATGCTTTTCTTTCCATGGAGAAGTGAAAAGGCTGAACATATTTCGAATGACAATGAAATGTCATTCAGAAACAATTATGCAATCATTAAACGCAACAAAGAACAGTATGATGTGTTTGATGATATGGAATTAGAGAGAGTTCATGAGGATTTGAACAATTATGATTGGGAAGATAATGGGCCTCTTCCTCAGAAACCTGGCTCTCAATATTTAGATGAAGAGTTTAGGGAATTGGCAGTACCAAACGTCGGACGAAACGAAATTTACTCCAAGATGACAATGCAAATAATAACCCAGAAGATGGAGAACTTCAAGTTATTAGACTTCCCCCGTTAGTATCTGATGAAAGCCTTTGCTCGCTTTCTAGATCGCTTAACTTAAAGCAGCGCCAGTAACATGCCCACGTAATGCATAATTGTCGCTGCTAAAAATATTTTTTATGAATACGTTGGCGGAGGGGCTGGAGTAGGCAAGAGCAGGCTGATTCCTACCATATATCAGTCCTTAACTTGGCGAGCTAATAAGCTAAAGGGAGCCACTGATTCTGCAAAGGTCTTACTCTGTGCTCCTACGGGAAAAGCAGCTTTTGGAATTGGAGGACATACACTTCATTCCCTTTTCTCACTTCCAGTGAACCAAACATCAGGTCCCTTAAGACCCTTAAGCAACGACTCCTTAAACACGATGCATTGTAAGCTAATTGACCTCCAATTAATTATTATTGACGAAATCTCGATGGTCGGATCCAAAATGCTTGGATATTTAGATCAACGACTTCGACAAATTTTAAGAAGCCAGGATGTAATTTTTGGGGGCAAGTCAATTATAGTGTTTGGAGATCTAAAGCAGCTTAGCCCAGTAGAAGATCGGTGGATATTTTTAGAAAACATGTCAAATCCATATAATATTCTAGCTGGCACCAACCTCTGGAGTAATTTTAGATTTTTTGAGGTAACTGAGATCATGCGGCAGCGCGACGATCATGCATTTGCTTTGGCCTTGAATAACATGTCTGAAGCAAACATGACAGAAGTGGATGTGGAGCTTTTTAGGCAAAGAGTTGTCCCACCAACTGAAGTTCCTGATGACGCCATCCACTTATTCTCTTCTAATGATGAGGTTAACCAGTATAACGCCTTAAAACTGGCTCAAATTGCCACAGAAGAGTTCGTTTTAACTGCCATAGATACTGTAAAATCAGCTAATATGTCAGCTAGAAACAAAGAAATAACTCTTAGGAATGCCCAAAATATGAAACCGTCCGAAACCCAGGGACTGCCATATATGCTGCATCTCAAGACAACAGCAAAGTATATGGTAACCGTCAATATAGATACAGATGATGGACTGGTAAACGGGGCCACAGGCCAATTAATGCAAATTAAAAACTGATTACTAACAACGTAAGGATGGTAACAAAACTTTGGATTAAGCTTTCAGATCCTACAGTTGGTGCCATGGCCAGGTCAAAATAAGAAGAAGCGATCACCCAGGTTGGACTTCAATTCTTAAAACGGCTCGAGTCTTCCAATGCGGAAGCTCAGGACATTCTTCGGTTGATCGAAAGCAATTCCCTGTTGTTCCTGCTGAAGCTATTACTATACACAAGAGCCAGGGAGCAACCTACAGTAAAGTCGCTGTGCACCTTAAAAGGGGCATTAAGCGAGCTTCGCTTTACGTAGGGTGCAGCAGGGCAACAAGCGCATCAGGTCTTTTCCTTTTAGGAGACTTTGTTCCTCCAACAAGATTTGGAGCTACAAATGTCCAAGCAGAGCTAGAAAGCTTGAGAGGAGAAAAAGCATTGGCAACGAAATACGATTTTTTGATCCATGGGGATCATACCATATCAATGTATTACCACAATGTGGAGTCTCTGCGTGCTCATCGTGAAGACATTGCCAATGACAAAATTATTTGTTCTGCCGACTTCTTAAGTTTTGTTGAAACCTGGACTCTTCCCCAGGAAGAGTACAATTTAAGCAATTTCGATATCATAAGAAGAATTGATAGCAATAATTTAAATGGTATTGGGAAAAACGGAATACTCATATATGCAAAACAAAGAATTTCGTCAAATGTGCAATTTCTTTTTGAATCAAAGAAATCGCCAAACCCGAGAGCAACTTATCAATCAATTGCGTTTAAATACCTTGACACGTCATTTATAATTGTATATAGAAGTCCCGGATTACCTATAGCAAGATTTCGAAATGAAAATTAATCTGACGTTGAAAAGGTACGCAGAGTGGATAATAACAAAGTGGTAATATTAGGAGATTTTAATATCTGCAGATCCACAACGAACGATGTTCTGGAGGAAACATCTGACACAAATTGATTGGATATTTTGTGATGCTCGAATCCTAGAATCTGTTGCTCTCATATATGAAACCCCTTAAAGCCATCATGATTGTTTATTCTTTCAGTATAGCTAGTAAGAGGGTATATCAAAGCAATTTATTTAATTAAGGTTAACTAGATTTGATATATCGTACTGTAAATAAATATATTCTGTTTCCAATTAAAAAAATTTTTGCAATGCGTTTTATATTTAACTATAATTCCCCTCGTGGATTGAGACCTTGTCGTAAAGCAGTTCATTTAAGTTATTTATTTAATTAAGGTTATAAGTAAAATAGTTGTTTCTATATTGTAAATATATTTTCCTGTATCCATTAAAATAAAAAATAAATAAATAAATTAACAATGTGTTTTAATTTAGCGTGGTGTGGGGGCTTAGTACGTGAATTTCAAACAAATTTCACAGAAACTAACTGCAATCCTTATAATTTTTTTTTTTTGTAAAAATTTTCTGATCGTTTGTATGGCAGCTATATGATATAGTAATCCAATTTTCAAAAAATTTACCTGCAAAATCTGGAATAATATAAAAAGCCTATTTTCCCAATTAGACTTCGATTTGTTGAAAAACGGCGAAGTTATAATTTTTTTTGTAAAAACACAACTTACAATACAATACTTACTTACTGCAAGGGTATTTAAACTTCGGCTTGCCGAAGTTAGCTTTCTTTCCTGTTTATAATCAAAATTTTTGCTTAAATAATGTGTTTTTACTATTTTCCTACAACTTTCTTTGGCTATTTTTCCGAATTCATACCCTATACTAATTTGTTCATTTAAATCTTCTTCTATATATCCTAAATAGTTGCTAAAGAATTTTTTTATATCTATTTGTTTATTTTGCTTGAAACTATTTTTAGTATTTTGACTATATAATTTTAACTTATTTAGAATTTTATTATTTAAAGAATACGAATTGTTTATATTATTTTCCTTGTTGTTATTGGTTAATTGTTTACGGGTGAAAAGAGATGCACAAAATAAGTTATTACTGTTTGTATTATTAATTTTATTTGAGAAATTATATTCAGCATTTATTTGTATTTTATGTATTTATTGGACTTCCATTATTCTTAATGAATCCCGCCCCAAAAAAAAGTAGGTAATGGTAATAACGTATCTTCTACTACTAACATAATCTTATAAACTTTTTTATGAAAATATACATAAACATATACATTAAGAAATCATAACGTATTGGACAGCTGCTAGGTATTCAGTATCCGACGCCTCTTCGTCTTGTACAGCAGCTACGGTGATGACGCCCCTCTTCTTCGGGCAGTCTTGGTATTGGTGGTCCTGACTGTAACAGGTAAGCAGCCACCTTCGGGTCTTTTAGGGCGTCTGCATTCGTACGGCTCATCCAAGGATTCGCAAAAGGCTAGGGCTGTGGCAGCACCAGTCTTGTCTTGGAGCCCATTAACAATTGCGCGAATAATGTCGGAGTCTGCTAAAGTTGCTTGCTTAGATATGCCACACATAGCGATGTAATACTGTAAGGTGCTCTCATCTGGGGATTTTTTCTTAGCTTCCAATTGTTTTATCACATCCCAAGCTGTCACTTTTTGCTCAAAAACCGCTATTAGCTCTCTGCACAGGGCAGTCCACGTCAGAGAATTCATATGAATCATTTGGGTTTTGGTTGATCCGCTTAACATACGCTTTGCAAATATCCAACGGCGCTGATCTGGTACCTCATAAGTGTTCATAATGTTTTCAAAATCATTTATCCAACGCCGAATCGGGTAGCAATCGTCTCCCGAAAAACAATTAATCAAGGCTTCTACGTTTTTCATACCGATGACGTCATTTTGCTCGTCCTCTTTGTCCCTTTTTCCACTAGTTTAGTTTCTGCTTCAAGTTCAGCAACAAGCTTGCGAGCAAGATACAGGTTCTCCAAATTATTTAAATGTTGCATCTCAACTTATATATATTCTGCCTGTTTTGATAAGGCATGCATTGGCAGGTTTCGCGGCACGTTCTGTCTTATTGTCTCACAGCATTCAGTTATTTCATCATCTTCTCCAAGTATTTCACCATACGTTGACGCTAGACTGCAGCCTGATGCCACACTATCTTCCTCGTGCAAGTTCCTATTATCGCCAGTTGCAGACATCAAATTCTCAGAAACTACGTTTTTATTTCATCATTTTCGTTTTCGCCGGTTACAATAATTAAATTTTCAGGATCTATCATGTTATTTTGTTGTTCACGTGCCTCTATGCTTTCCACTGGACTTGTCGCTACGGATTTGTCTTTATTTTCGCTCATTACACTTTATACGGCGCTGCGCAGTTGTCCAATAGTTGCGTCTTCGCCGAAATGCACGTGATTGCCTTTTACGATGACAATTAGTTCAGTTTCTGAATGTTTTAGGATGTCACTATATTTCATTTTATGTTCGCTATGTAGTTTTTGTCTTGGGTTGCACCCCACACCTGATTTTTGTAACAATATTTAAAACTTTATTTATGCACGTTGTTTCCTCTTCAATTCTCGATTAAAAGTCCCCTTCTCTATCGATCATACTATTCATATTATACATTCGATATATCGATAACTTAATGATATGCATCAGATCTTATCGATATTAGTGTGAGCTAGTATTTTATATTTATATACAGTTTAATAATTTTTTCTTTTCCAACAAGGAAAAAGCCTAAAATGATACTAGCTTGAAATAATCGATATATCGCGGAAAATTTGTCAAAAACTTTGTGTTATAAGCAAATTTTTTTTACAATTTGTGTTAATATGAGGGGAACTATAGCTCTGGAAGACGTCCAAGTTGTTTCATCACGATAAATGACACTTAATATTTATAATAAGCATTTTGTTTGCTTCGTTGTCCACACTTACCGTAAATTGCAGTAAGCTTGTGGCACGAATGACTGTTTGACGGACGATGCAATCTTCGGAGTACATAGTCAGAGTAGCCTTAATGAAGGCTGATTTGTTAAAACCCCCACAAAACAGCGTGACTCCAATTTTTAGACAACAACTTGGAGAAAAATTCGGCTTGAAAATTGTTTTCTTACTTTATTTTTAGTATACACATTTTGTTAATATTTTTCATTAGAATAATTTTTTACACCATAGGATTATAATTTCAGTCTGAAGTTTGCAACGCAAAGAAGTCATCTCCGTCCCTAAATAGTATATATATCATAGCTTGCAAATAAGTGTTGACCGTTTTTTTCCTTACGCTCTACTCGCGCTAAAAACAGAAAAAAAGTATGCATCCTCGCTCTCGCTCTAAACAGCCGACGTCGTTTCTCTTTTTTTGGTTTTCTGTTTATTGCTTTACGTTCAGCTGTGGCAAAGGCGCGCTCTTTTCAAGCTCTTTTACCGATGATCGATACGAGGTAATGCTCGCTCAGAGCGACATTTCAAAAGACCGATTCACTGAAAAGGTCTCCGCAAATGATATTTTTTTTAGGTAATTTTTTTTTTTTTTTGACGTTAGGTCTTCTTGAAATTTTGAGCCTGAATGAAACAAATAATGAAATTATCTGTTAATCCATTATTCAGAATTAAGTTTAATAAGTTTAATTTAAATGTTCATATAAAATGCAAATTCATACAGCAAACTGACGCGAAGAATTCATAAAACTTCACATACACATGTGTGTTTGCGAAGGAAACTTCACATACACACATACATGCGTAAAAAACCTTTTGACTCTTCGTTCAAGAGCAAACGAACCGTGAATGGGCAAAGCAAAAGCGAATGAAAAAAACAGCTGGTCAGCTGATCGTGAGCTCAATTTTTATAAAAGCAATTCAATCGGTTGCTCTTAGAGTCTTCGCTTAAATTCTTAAAAAAAACCGTTTTTTTGCGATCGCACGAATCGGTCAACCGTTATTTGCGAGCTATGATATATATTCTTGATCAGTATCAAGAGCCAATCTATACATGTCTGTATATCAGTCAGTTTCTACGCAATCGAGTCCCTCTAAATGAAACTTTGCAGATAGTCTTCTATATACTTTTACTCGTACATAAGTCGGAACGGTCAGATTAGACGACGATCACATAGCTGCCATAGGAACGGTCGGAAAATTTTTAGAAAACAAATTATAACTTTGTCAGTTTTCAACATATCTTCTACTTTTATATACAAGCATTATATATTATTTTAGAATTTTGTTTTTTATTTCATAAAAATCGCACGACAAAATCATAATCTTGACGGCTCAGATGGTTTTCGGCACTATTGGAGAGATTTTGATAAGGATCCACATATATTTCTTAAACGCTACTACAGAGGCGGATACGCAATGTTTTGGAAAGCCTCCTATGCGTCTGTAATCCATGATCTATGCTTCAAAAGCTATAGGATGAAAAGTGGAGAAAACGAAAAAGTATCGCAGGATCGTCTTCTTCCGTTTTTGAAACAAAATATACATAGAAGATATCTCTTTTTTTTTTGCGAGATAATGTACTTATTTACAAGAGCAGAATGACCCGGCGTTTCATAAATTATCAGCAGAAAGGTAGTTTTGAGGGCATGCAAAAATCAGGCTTCTGAGCTGTTTTTACCGCTACTTGAAAACGTAAGATCCAATCAAAGATAGAAAAATAAGATTTTAGGCAGAATTAATTAAACTTTGATTCTGCACTCTTGATTTTTTTGTTTTATGCTTCCGCATTTTCCTACAAGGGTCAAAATTTTAATTTTCGGGGTGTCGTATAATTGTAGGTAGAAGTGTATTAAGCTCATAACCGAAAGTTTAAGATATGTTAAAAAAATGGATCGTTTGTGTGGCAGCTATATGATATAGTTGACCGATCCGACTTATGTCCGAGTGAGAGTATATAGAAGACTATCTGCAAAGTTTAATTTAGATGGCTTCAAAACTGACTGGACTAGTTTGCGTAGAAACGGACGGACAAACGGACATGGCTAGATCGACTCGGCTGTTAAGGCTGATCAAGAATATATGTATATACTTTATAGGGTCGGAAATGCTTCGTCAACTGCGTTACAAACATTTGACTGAAATTATAATACCATGCAAGGGCATACAAAATGCACAACGAAAATGGTAAATTATGAATATTTATACCAATTTCCTAAAGACTAATTCCAAAACATAAATTAAAAATATACCACACCTACAGTCAATAGCGTCTATAAATAAATATATGCCCAAACCCCACGGCACACCAACGGCGATTTAATTTTTACATATATTTATTAACTCTTACTTGCTCTGTCCTGAGAAAATAAACACATGCACATTACAATTAGTACATTCTCGCCTGCAAATCGACGCTCCAATTTTTGTCAATTATTTCCCCCTCTATTTGTCTCCGCTATTCTGCACAAACAGATTCACCCGCACGCCTCATCTTCGAAAATTTTCGAAAAATTCAAACTAATACTAGTTAGAAATTTAAGTGCGGTTCCATATTCGCATTAGTTTGACCGTATCTTGTATTTTGAATATTAATGCGTTAAATTCAAATCTTCCGAATATAACCGATTCATTCTTAAAATTAAAATACTAAGATATATTCCGATTGGTTCCTAAATTCATATTTTATACATATTTATATATAGACGGACAAATTTTTATTAAATATATTCAACTATATTCCAATAAATAAATATACGTTGATCTGTGACCGACTGAGTCACTTCGAGTCCAGAGTCTGCAATCCAGCAGCACACAGTACATCTAAGTATACATGCCAAATTCATCTCGATCCGAGCGCTAAGGGATAAGTTCGAGAAAAAGTACGAAGCTTTTTTAGAGGCGGCGCGGCGCACACCTTGCCTATTAGTATTTCAATTTTGTATACAAAAGGTGTTCCGCCCAGCTCCTCTAAAGCAGCTCCGTTCCGTTCCGTTCACAGCGGTCTATATAGATAATCCTGAGCTGAAAAAGCGGTTCTATCTAAAAGACGAGACTAGTGGTGAAGCTTATTCCATAGTTACAAAATCCCCACTCACCAACGAAGGTTTCCGCTAAGCCTGGAAAAACATATCTGTGCGTTTTGAAAACAAACGAGCGCCAACTGAAAAAATTATTGAACATACAGTCACATTGAACGCAAATCTTCTGAAGCCTTGAAGGAACTGCAAAATACAATAAATAATTGCCTCACATCCCTAAATATGCTGGGTTATTTGTGTACGAGGATCGTTCCAAAATCCGAAGGATACGACTTATGTTCCAAAAAGAATCAGCGTATAGGTGTACGCTTCCTCCAGATAACTTCAAAGGATCGTACCTCTTACATACAGAAAAAAACAGGTTGCTTTAATTTCTTTGCAATCGGTCATCCACTCCGTTATTGCACAAGCGGCCACAGTTGTCTGACATTTTACATCACAATTTGTTGTATCCAAGCAAACCCTCCTCAAGTGTTGAAATTCCTCCTGATGTTTTAAGGGGGCATATTTATATAAGCAATTTTTTGGCCGAGAATTTTTTTGCTTTAAAAAATAGTTTATTATTTAAAATATATGCTGTAAAAATGTAATACTTGGATTCGAACTCGAAGTGCCTCAAATCAATTATATGTGCATGGTATACAAGTGCTTTTTTTCACTTTTAATTTTAGCGTTTTTGCCTGTGCTATGGACAGTATTTAGAGAGAACTGCGCTACATATCTAAGAGAATCCGAAAGAATTATCATCACAATGAAATTATTTTCTATATGACCTACATATGGGCACTAACCATACAACATATAGACTTCCCATTTCATACAACGAAAATGGACACAAAAATTTCTTAGCTACAGGCCCCAGGGCTGTTAGCGGCAGGCCCCGAGGCTTCGGGATTCGGGCTGTTAGCGGCGGGCCCCGTAGCTTCGTGTGCGCTTGGATTTTTCGGTCTCTCATTCTTATCCTCGCACACTGATTGCGAGAGTTCAGTCGCAGAGTGGCGCATCTTGAGAAGGTTGCTCTGCGCTTGAATTCTTCTTTATATGTATGTGTGTTCATGCATTCACGTACACGGATGCATTGTGCTATCGTTTCATTTCGGCACAACAAGAATATTTGGTCTTTTGCTACTTTTCATATTAGGTACCCTAACAATATGGACATATTCACTATTGGGTCAATGATAAAAATAAGAATGTTATATCTTATAATATATTTTTTATTGTTTCCCCATACATTTCATATTTGTTTACAAATTGAAATCAGCGGCAGCAGTGAAATGTTTTGCATATATGCATGTATTCGAATAAATAAAAATTCATCTACTGAGATAGGAACAGGGCATATTGCAGCCGGTGTCACAACGACTCCTCTTATGTGGTTGAGAAATTAAATCAGCTGTTATTTTTGTTCTGCGAGAGGATGGTGCCTGCATACCCTACCGACGATTGCTTTTTAGGGGAGCGGGCAGAAACAAAAACAGCTGTTTGGCTTTGTTTTGCTTACATTTTTTAGGACACTTGTTTTGAAAATTATGTTTAATGATCTTTGGTTGTTTTTTTTTTTTTCTAAACTCAGTATCATTTTTGGGATTTTATCTTAAGACACTTTCTGTGCGATGCCTGTTTGACACATTCAAATCTTGACAAATCTCTGCTCGCAAACGATCATACGATTTTGCCGATGCAAAGTTCTGCGACAAAAAAAAAAAAAAAATTAAGTCAACGATCGGGTATGATAAAAAAATTTAATCGTTGCATCTCTCTGTTTTAGTCCACTATGGTCCAGCCGACCACTTTACTTGGTCAAAACCCATTTTTTAAAAGTTGCCCAAATAAAGTGATTTTTGTCTCGATGAATAAAAAATAGAGTGACCATCAACGCACCATACAAAAAACTTCATAGATGGGACAAAAAGCTTCCAAAGTAAGTTGTTTATACGCGAGCGATCGGACAAAGTAATAATGAGGAAATAAGTTTGAATCAGTGATGTTTGCTCTATGTGTTTTGTGTTGTGAAATGCCCGCAGTCGTTGTGATGTCTTTGTAGTTTGGTGTTATAGTGTGTAGTCTAAAATATTTAAATCGTACTTTAAAAGTAATCTTTCAAAAGGTATATAAAGTGATTCTCACCTAATCCCACCTTGAGAATTATTGGGATTTAAAGGGTATTTTATTCTTGCTTATTTTTATATAGTGAGAAATGCCACATTTGACCACATTTCTTAAATTTTTAATAAAAAATATCGATATTTTTTATGAAACGCCAAATGATGAACAGCTGTAATTATATCTTTATACTCATTAAAACTTATTAATAGCAAATAAAATTGATTAAATACACTCATTCAGATTAGGTAGACTTTCAAAACCAAATTTTAGAGTACAAAAAAATCTTTATATTCATGTTTTATACAATGATAAGCAGAAATATAACTATTTTTCTATTCTATATAAGAAAATTATAGGAATTCGTTATCTGATTTCGATTAAATTTTCAAAATCTGGTTAAAATGACATAACCTCGTCGTATTCAAAGTTTTGTGAATGTACCTCGGAAATTTCTCAATTGTTCCTAGGAGAGCTACAGGATATAATTTTTAATCCGAATATCAGAGATATTCATTTTGGCCGAGAAGAGTGGTCCCCTGGACCACAGTGCAGTCCTTCACCTTTACCTGTGGAGACAATTAGAGCTTGAATTCGAATTATACGATCCCATCTCGAGATGTCATATTTTCAAATAGTAACTTTAAAATTATTTTGAACCTGTTGGTCAAAATACCTCGAATAGAGGAATAGTGGCTCTTATACATACTGGGCTGTATAATTGGGTATATACTAATACATATGTAGCTTAAAGGGAGGGTAAATCCCAAATTGGGTAAAACATACTTTTTCTATTTTTGGTAGTAATATTACTGGATGTTTATTTTACATATTATATAAAAGTACATTGGAAAAAAAATATTTTGTCTTGATTAACAGAGCAAAGGCGGATTTATTGAAGATTTCCGCAGGCGCCTTGTTGTTGAGTGGTGACCAGCCTACAGAATCAATGGATCATCTGAAACCAAAAACCAAAATGTTTTCTTTAGTTTTGACAATCTTTTCAGTGACTACGAGGTTTTTGAACTATTAAAACAATGATAGCCAAAATGATTATTTTTGACACCAAAGCTACCTATTTGTTATTGTTAAAATGTTAGTAAGGTAGGCTGTAGACTGGTCACCGATTTAAAAAAAAAAATTGTATGTTTGAGAAAATTTAAAACTTGTTAGGCGCAGGGAACTAAGACAGATACTACTGTGGCTTCATTAGTTTGCTTCCAATGTCTTAGGAATGAAAAATTCGTATTCTTCAGATTTTATCATTTTAACAAGAAAGAAAGTTAACTTCGGCACGCCGAAATTTGTATACCCTTGCAGATTGCAATTGGATCATTTATAATCTATCCATATTTAATATAATATGAATTATATATATTCTCTCATATTCATATTGTTTTACACTAAAATTTTGTTACATTTTAAATTTACACATTTACATTTTTCTCTACATTTACCGATCGTTTCTCTATCAGCTTTCTGATATAGTCTGATATTTTCTTATCCCAGAGTAGATGAATACGCCATATAATTGGCACAAAAAAATTAAGCTAAAAAATATATTTTTTTTTTTGATTAAATGTTAAAAAAAGGACAACTTATATGACATTTTGTAGACCATTTAGTAAAATTATTAATACATGAAATTTGAAAGATTTGAATGTGAAATCAAAGTTTTGACGATATTTTTGGAGAAATGTGCAAAATTGGGTGGTCACATAATTGGCACAAATTTATTTAAACGGTTATTATAGATAAATTTAACACATTTCCTGAAGAAACATTTCACACTGGATTACTATTCAGTACCTTAACAACTATTTTAAATAACTTTTAGGCATTTGATGCTCTTACTCTTCATCAATTTTGGGCAACATCCCTTTAGTATGAAGTACCAGGCTTCCTCAGACTCTGCTTTAAATCATTCAATTTTTTTCATTTTTTACTGGCAAAGAGTCACTTGTATATAATTAAAAAGGTTCAGGTCTTTTCTATATTCAAGCCAATTCATAATTTCCGGTTTTTTCGTCTAAAACCGCTTCTTTAAGATCCTTGATAAATGATTCGGATCGTTATCCTTCATAAAGGTGCACATTACAGGGATGTTATTTACAGCATATGGGCCCATAATGTCCTAAAATATACCTGAATATTGAAATTGATCCATAACATCATTTACTCGATCGTTCCTGACCGTACAATGCATAGTAAATGCACCCCAATGCATTATTTTGCCTACTTCATGCTTTACAGATTTTTTAATGTATCTCAAAATGAGGGCCAGGCCTTTTTGACGGCACAAACATGTTTTTCTATTGGGTCCTATCCCATTTGTTTTGGTTTTAATACTTTAAACACATTTATCCCAAAATAAAGCGTATTTGACCTTAAGGGTCTGTGAAAAGCCCAAACGCTTTTTAATATTTGCCTTTGACAGAAGCTGTTTCCTTCTGTTCAAGCTTCCATTTAGCCTTCTTGCAACAAGTTTTCTTCATAGATTGAAGTCTGATTTATTAAAAAGATTTCAATTATAATGTGAAGAGCTGACCTAAAAGGGTAAGATTTCCTCTTTCGAACTATAGTCCTCTTCAAGCTCTAAGCCGTTTTTCGAGGCCTTTGCTTTCGAATCTTCTGTTGGGTCAAATAAAAAAGAAATTTAATCACTATCGCTAGTGCATTGTATTAAATTTATCAAAAACAATCCACGATTTTAGCTATTTAAGCAGGTTTTTTGCCTGGTTTCTTACTTTACAAATAATACTACTCTGTTTCGCAACCCATTCCAAATTAAATTAAAAATTACATCAAATTAGCAATTACATAAAAAATTAAGACTTAAAAAAATCTGAAACGCGTAAAAAATAGCGTTATGTTCTCACCTCATAACTGCAAATAAACCTCTTCTTTTTTACAATTTTTATTTTTTGAATGTCAGACATGATATAATTTAATGTATTATTATTCAAATTTTTAATACCTGTATAAATGTATTATTTAAATTAATTTTTGTACCATTGGGACTCAAGTAACTTGATTACTAGACCAATCTGTAACATACAGTGCTCGTCGTGATAACTTCGGCACCCTATACCCTTGCAGATAGCAGTTGGATCAATTACAATCTATCCCTATCTTTAATTTCTAAAAATCTCCCGACCGTTCCTATGGCAGCTATATGATACAGTAGACCAATTTTTATAAAATTTAATCCGAAATTCTGGAATAATATATTCAGCTTATAACCGAGACTTTATCAAGATATGTTTAAAAACAGTGAAGTTATACTTTTTTTTCAAACAAATTTACGGATTATTTGTATGACAGCTACATGATATAGTCGTCCGATGTGGACCAGAGAGCTGCAACGATCAACATTTTTTCGATCATACCCGATCATTGACTCGGATTTTTTGTGAGCCAAAACTTTGCATCAACAAAATTGAATGATCGTTAGCAAGCATGATCGAAGCGAACATTCAGTTCCGATCACGCTTGACTTGGTTCGGAATGATTTTTTCTGATCGTACGCGTTGTATGAGCAACACAGAATGATCGAGACTGCTGCTTCCATTCAGGCCGATCGCAATCATACCGTTCGGTCACACCGGTTTTGATTTGCTCATACCGAGTAGTTCGATTCACTCTGACGAAATTAAGCAGAACCTCGCGTGCATAATTACTTGCGGTTTAATCTGTTGCCTTAATAAAATAATAATGGACCGCGAATCGAAAGAGACCGTTGCTGCCAACATTAAAAATGGAAACTATACCTTATCTGGCCAGCGGAAGGGACGAAGTTTCATATGGAATATTTTGACAGAAATAATAAAGCCGGACAATAATAATTTGTGTTCCTTAATATATTATGCATACCGTTTGTTTATTAATTATAAGCATTATACCTATATTAAGTTTCTTTCTGCATTATATTAATTTTAATTATAAGGGTAAAAAATTAAGAAATAAATGAAGTCTTCTGTATCAGTTAATTCTTTGCATCGCGACTTGTTTCCTTTAAAACACTTAAATTTTCATGTATGTATGTATGTACATATTAAAAAAAATTTTACACATTTCGCAAGGCGATTCTCGATCTGATTGCTTCATTCACAATCAAATCAGGCGCAACATGAATGAAGCCTGAGCTCTTTTGAATCGTTGAACTTGATCGATCTGTTTCTGCACAATCAGTTCCGATCATCATACCGGTACCAACAAATCAGTTTGAATCAGTAAGCAGAGCAATCAAGCCAACTGAACGAGATCGTTCGTATTGTTCGCGAAG
>VNJS01016010.1:0-107499 GCA_008042575.1 Drosophila watanabei
CTCGCTCCAGGAAAAGGATAACGAAGTATTTCATCGGTCCAATAAAAAAGGAGGGATAATATATAGACGACAGAGCATTCTTATATCCTTTTTTGCTTGGAATTTAGTGAGAAGCTAATCTGATAGCGTTTGTAGCAAAACTAAGCTGTATTTTGGCGTTGGAAAGAGAGATCCAGCATAGGACTCTTAGAAACCTACAAATTTCTAAGAGTCCTATGCTGGAAACCTACAAATTTCTAAGAGTCCTATGCTGGAAACCTACAAATTTATAAGAGTCCTATGCTGAATCTCTTTGAATTCCCTTATCTGATAGAATTGCATTATTAAATTTCTTCTAGAATTTATTAGTTACTTTAAATGTTTCCTTGACTATTTCTAGTTCTATGAAAATGGTGCTGTAAATGTTCCCTCCATTCCAGATAATACCTCACCATGGCCATCTCCGATGAACTGCAGTCGCCTTCCAGCGAAATGGTCCTCCTCACACCGAGTTCCGGAAACCCACCATCCAGCATTGTACCCTCCAGCAACGGCACTAATCCGTCGTCTAATCAGAACCCCGAACCGTCACAAAATCGCGAAGGATCTGCTGAATCGGACAGCAGCCGTGTGGTGATCAAGAAGCAGCTGGGCCTGCTGGAAGGCGTGGCCATCATCCTGGGCATTATCTTCGGATCCGGGATCTTCGTTTCGCCCAAGGGCGTGATCATGGAGGTGGAATCCGTGGGCACATCACTGGTCATCTGGGTTCTCTGTGGTCTGCTGTCCATGATCGGTGCGCTGTGCTACGCGGAATTGGGCACTGCCATACCCAAGTCTGGCGGGGATTACGCCTATATCTTCGAGGCCTACGGCTCGTTGCCGGCGTTTTTATATCTTTGGGATGCCATGATGATATTTGTGTGAGTTTTTCTGACTTTATTTATTTAAAACCCTTTTGAACTTTAATTTTTTCGTGAACAATTTCGTAAAGAGTGTTATAAAGTTATAATAATCCCTTAAATGCTGATTGATTTGTTTATCAGTTCAATTATAAATAGACTTATATGTATGTACATAGGTTCCATAACAAAAAAGATAATAATAATTTGATATTTCGCTTTCATAATTCCTTATCAACAAGACATTGATGTTTTTGTGAGAAATTCAGAGCTTTCAATTTCTACAAGCAAGGAAACCCTTCAAGCTAGCTTTCTGCCTTTAAGTTTCTTTAGATTTTTTCTTAGTTTAAGTGCTCAGAGTTGAGCTAGTGGGTCAAGTTCAAGGCTTTCTCCTTGATAAGACCCTGTCTAGGCTAGAAAGTAGGATCTATGTGGTTGCAGACGGTTTAAAAAGGTTGTTAAACGTAGAAAGTGAAACACAAAGCCTTATCTTTTATCTGTACACTTATTTATTGGAGCAGTTCCGCTGGTGCTGCACTAACCGTTTTATTGCCATCTATTTTTGACATTTCGAGTCCCGCGATAAGCTAAAACATTTGTTTTTTGATTTGTTGCATGCGAATAAACATGCAGTCGGCGTAAATTTTCCACTGATTATGTATCCTTATCTCTTGCAGACCCACAACCAATGCGATTATGGGCCTGACCTTTGCCTCGTATGTGCTGGAACCCTTCTTCGGCGGCGCCTGTCACATACCCAAGGCGGCCCTGCAGCTGCTGGCCGCCTTAACGATCTGCTTCCTCACCTACCTAAACTCGTACTACATGAAAGTGACCACCAAGATGCAAAACATTATTATGTTCACTAAAATCGCCGCCCTGGTGATGATCATTATCGTGGGCTTGGTGTGGATGTTCATGGGCAATGTGGAGAACTTTGAGAGACCGTTCGAGAACACGGAGACTGATCCCGGCAAGTTGTCGGTGGCTTTTTACTCCGGCATCTTTTCGTATGCCGGCTGGAATTATCTGAACTTTATGACCGAGGAACTAAGGGATCCGTACCGCAATCTGCCGCGCGCCATTTACATCTCGCTGCCCCTGGTCACCGGCATCTATGTGCTGGCCAATATGGCCTATCTGGCGGTACTCTCGCCCACCGAGATGATAGCCTCCAATGCCATTGCTGTGGTGAGAATCCAAGGGATCATGTTCCCCTTTTCGATCAGATAAGGCGAACGGTTGAACTTTAGCTCGAACTACGCTTTCGATTGTAAAAGTTTAATTGATCATTTTTCTAGTCTATTTATAGATTTTAAATGTTAATTTATTTGATCGCGAACAATAGTGTTTGCTGCTTAATGAAACCAGATCGGCTTTGTCAACTGATTTTAATTGTTCTCCCTCCCTCTCTCTCTCTTACACAGACCTTTGGGGATAAAATTCTCGGCGCCTTCTCATTGGTCATCCCCATCATGGTGGCCATATCTGCCTTTGGCGGCCTCTCCGTCCACATCATGACCTCCTCCCGCATCTGCTTTGTGGGTGCCCGCAACGGACATATGCCGGCAATACTGTCACACATCAGCGTGAAGAGCTACACCCCGCTGCCGTCGCTCGTGTTTCTGGTGAGCACTAGCACTGTGCGCCCCTCAATTAGCGCACAAAAGATGTATTACGTAATTAATCCCTAATTGATTTGGTTTTTTGTCGCACTCACAGTGCTTTCTCTCCATTGTGATGCTGGTGGTGAGCGATGTGTATGTGCTGATCACCTACGCCAGCATTGTGGAATCGTTCTTTATAATGCTATCGGTGTCGGCGGTGCTATATTTCCGTTACACCCGTCCCAGCATGGATCGGCCCATTAAGGTGAGTTTTGGGTTAATGGGAGTTGCCAAAATATGCTTTGGTTAGTATGTTTTTATGTGTCTGTCCGTCTTGTCAGATTATTATTTCTTCCTAAAGCAAGATCCGTATTTATTACGTATTTGTTTTAATAAATTAAAGCAGTTTTGAGGGAAGGTTTTTAAAAAACTATTAGTAATCCATATATAACTAAAAAGCACATGTAATCTATTGCTATTTGTGCTTTGTGTGACAGGTCGCCGTGTGGATACCCGCATTATTCGTCATCGTGTGCGGCTTCCTGGTCGTCGTGCCCATCTATGTGGCGCCCTACGAGGTCGGCATGGGGGTACTAATCACCCTAATTGGCATACCGTTCTACTACGGCGGCGTCGTGTGGAAGAATAAGCCCAAATGGGTGCAGCAGGCGATTGGTAAGCATTACAACACCAGCCAAGCAACCCCAAAATTGTTCAAATATATTATATGCTTCTTTGTTTTCCTTTATAGACTCGATGACCTTCACTTGCCAGAAGCTCTTCATGTCCGCCAAAGAGGAGAAGCAGGACTAAACTGCCACGCGCTTTGACCAATAACCAGAAACATCACTTTGACTTGCCAGCTATCAAATCTCTCTCTCTATACTTAACTCCCCATTGATGGTTGGAGGAGAACTTGGACTCGTTGAACCTGAAAACCAAAAAACACAAAACGTAAAAAATAGGGACTGGAGCAAGAAGTCAATTCTACTTCATATTTCTATACACATATATTTATAAATCATGACAAACAAACGTGTTGACCTAAAGTGCAAACTCATCGAATAGTAGTTGTTAGTTTTGACCAAACCCCCCCTTTAGAATTTTGTAGCATTTAATTTGCATTGATTGATTGTAAATTTGAGACCAAAGTAAGCCATAACTGTTGCCAAAGTTGCAATTTTCAGTACGACATTTGCCATTTTAAGCAGTTCCTTACCCCAAAATTTGTTGCATATTGTTTAGAAATGTCATTTATCATCATTTATTATTATTATTTTTTATTTTTGTAATTTATAACCTACCTAAGTGCATTGCATATTTGTAATAAAGATTTTTGTACGTTGCGACGACGCCGGAAGCCCCGTTCCATCTTTTAGGCGCTGGCAACGACCAGAAAAGTATGCAACAAGATGTGGCCGGCGGATAAGGGAAAAACAATTGATAAGACTGGAATTATTGATTGAGCATCCAGTTCCCAGGTAATCAATTATGGGCTGATAAGCAATGTTGCTATTTTTAAGCCATTCATGACGGAGAAGTCGCTATTCTGGCCCAAAAATAAATCTCGAGTGTCGCGGGAATTGATATGTTTGTCGGACTTTCGGATGACGCCAGCGCTATATTCGTTCCGAGGCACTAAATACTCTATGCGCGTATTCCTTTTCCGAGTCTAGGTGTTTTTAATTGATAAAACTGTAGCGCACTGTTGGCATTCCCGGCACGGATGCGCAGGTGCTGCGCCTTCTATGCAAAACTAGGCGAGAGAGTGTGCACCCGGGAGATTGATTGGTATTCGGGGATTCGTGTTCTCCAGCGCCTCGTTTAATGTCTTTTTAAGTATTTATCATGCAGGGAGCACGTCTAGTTACCAGATCGCTCGTAAAATCGTCTCGATTCAATTTGATGTTGCTATTATTATGGCCAAATAATTGAGTTATTGCGACTCGCGGAGCATTTTAAGTGCCCCGAGTTGCGATCTGTCTTTGTTACAGCCTTTTATTAGCTGATCTTTGCGTCTTCATCTACGAACTATGAATTTCACAAGTCCCGGACCCAAGATAAACAACAAACAGCTCTGGCTAAATGTTGCTAATTGCCGGCACGTGAGTTTTAGATAAAACACACTTCCATATTGATGATGAACTGCTCCAGGTATTATTGATCGATTCGAAGGCGTTGTGTGAACTTGGTGATCGATAGCAAATATTTGAGATATTTTGCTGCAAAATGTGCCCGACGTTTGCATAATCAATTGCATTCTAGATCATATCATATCAATCGGCGCGGAGGAGTTCCTCCTTCTCCGGCGCTCATGTGATAATCATGCGATTATTTTCTGACAAATATTGACACCTTTTTGGGCAATCATTAACGGCTCTCCGCACAATATCGTGTCCAAACAATTAAATTAGCAATGGGAAAGCCCGCTGAATGCTGTTCAAGCTGAACAGACCGACTAGAACCGGTAACTAAATTATATTTGCAAAATAAGATTAACTGATTTTAATTGGATTGGATTGGCTGGTAATATGTATGTTTCTTTTTGCTCTGTACATGAATTTTTCTTAAATAAATTTTGGGAATGTTATTATAGTAGTTAAGGGCTTCAAGGGCTTAATAGAAAGGTAAAACTCCCCTTACTATTATTTAATTTTCATTCATAAACAACTTTCAGATAAAAGGCAAACCCTTGCCTTTACAGCTTAGGCTGGGCACCACCGCAAATTGCGTAAGTTGGAGCCACTGGAAAACTTTGTTAATAATCGCTATATAAACTTACCATTTCTTACGTTTGCGATTAAATTACAAATTAAAAACAAGACTGGGCCCAGCCTAGTCTCACTCATAGTTGTGACTGATATGTTTTTCCATCGTAAAAGTTTTGGTAGCTTTCCCTTGCCATCCATCACGAGGACTGATGTAGTTTTATGGCCTGTCTGAGCCTTGGCACTTGAATGGCAAATATATATCTCCGAGTTCGTGTGACCACCATAAAGTTATAAATAGATATCAAAGTGTTCTAAATAGTTACACACATTCGTCATTTCGATCACGAACTGTTTCGTTCTGTGCGAGTGTAATGACAACGTTACAGAGATCGAAATAATGAAACCTCACAGCTCTCGAATCGAAACTGTAAAACGTGCGAAAAATCGCTCAATAAATGTGCCTGCCGCCTTGCCTCGGATGTCGATCGATCGATCGCCTGGTTTTTTGTGAGGACCCCGCTTCCAATTAGCGACTTTCGGCATGACGTTGTCGTCGCGCTGACTCGCTGGCTTAGTAACGCTTAACAGAACAAAAAAAGCAGCGATCGGCGAACAAATAAATAATAAATCGGGCAAATTGTGTATGCAAAACAAAATATTATCAGGAATGATCGAAGGCAGTTACCACTTTGGCTGTGGCGGCGGCATTAGGTGCGAATTATGACGAGTTTTTTGGCAGCAAAATAGGGAAAATGGGAATTTGATCGACAAGGGCAGGGCGGCCGTGAAAAGTGCTCGTTTTTCGCCGCGTTAAGTATACGCCGTGTGGCTGGGCGTTAAGTATACGCCGGGTGGTGCAGGCTGTAGGCCTAAGTGGCTGACTTAGTGGCCAGACCTGCACTATGCCCTCTACTATACTCTACCGATTTCCGATCCGATCCCATATATCGATCGATCGTTGTCGTTGTCGTCGTCGGCCGTTCGTGCGACTCCGATTGTGTGTGTGTGAGTGTGTGTGCGCGGTGCACGCGCTTCGGGCGGGGATTTCAGCTTTCGAATTTTCAAGTAGTTCGTTGACTGCCCGCCGAGGAAGTTGTGAAGGTGCTCCGCCAGCGAATCGTCCGCGCAGTCTAGAATCTGTCACCCGATCGGAAGGTGCTATACCCGCTCTCCCTCCAGCCAAGAGTCCTGCTCGGAGAATCCATCTATCATCCGTCATAATGAAGTTCGGTCTTATCTGCGAGGTTTCGCTTCTGGTGCTCTGCTGGACGCAAGGTAATTATATTTGCAGATTCCTGTGAATTCTTTCAACGTCATCTTAGACCTGAGTCACATTTGTGGGGGGTCCAAGGTGTGCAGGTATTTATTTTTGAAGCAAAACAGTAATAACCATAAATCGATATCTATTCGCGCAAAGTTCCTGTGACTTACTTACTCGGAATAGTCATAGCTCAGAGCTTCAGGCTATTTTTAGTAAATAGAGCACGGTGAAAAATTGATATAACATTCTGTTATATAAGAACAAAAGGAGAATTAATTAAATTTAAAGAACAAATAGTTTTTGAATTTGTAATTATGATTTTAAAGGGAATGTCTTTTCTAAAGGATAAGGAAAAGGAATAATTTGGTGTGTGTCTGTTTTTATATCTAATTAATTAAAATCTAAAAAGAAGATTTCATTAGAAAAAGTTTTTAAAGCTCATATTTTTAGCTAAAAAAAATTAAAGAAAAACAGAAAATTAAAATCAATATTTAAATATGATTTTAAAGAGAATGTTTTTGTTTTTTAAAAGGGAATAAGGAATAATTTGGTGTTTGTATGATTATACCACTGAAAAAGGGAAATTAATTATTAGGCTCATATATTTGAGCTAATTTACTCAGAAATATTCAATAAAAATATGTAATTATTAATAAATTAAAATCAATAAGTATACAAATATTATTAATAAATTAAAATCAATAAGTATACAAATATTAAATATTTAATAATAACTGATTTCTTGCATGGATTTAATTGATTATTCTTGTTTTGTAAATAATTCATTGTTATATTTTATTATAACTTTCTACAAATGTGTTGCCAAATAATTTCCTAAAACATATTTCTGACTAAATTTTACAAAAATAAGTAGCAAATACTTCATGTGACCCTAAGTAGGAGCCAGTTTCTCTCTGTGTACTGGGCTCTTCTCGCAACGCGTGGCCCATATCAGTTACGAAATGTCAATACCTGATATTAAGAGGGGGATCTGGGCATTAGCAGTCATAAGTACACACTTCACGAAACTAATTTCGACCAGTTTAATGGTGCTTATTCCACTTGAAGCTGTCAATTAAGACATTTTATTGCCCTCCGAATTGATTTAGGTGCTAAGATTCAATTCTACTTTTCGTAAAATAGCACAATAAGTATGCAAATAGTTCTGCTCCCAAAGGAAGCTCTTAAAACACTATTTACATGTTTTAATGAACATCTGTAGTCTACAGACTTTCCGCTGTGACAGTTTATTATCTAAACTACCAACCAGCATTTAAATTTAAAGTTCGATTACAACGAAATAGTTGGACACATTAATATCTATATACATTTAGGCATGACACCTGATGGCCATACCTGACAAGAAACTAATTTTTAGGCAATATGCATTATCTAAGGCCAGAAGCAAATATTATAATATATTATATTATTACAAATAAACACCTAATTAGAGCAATTCATCAAAGGTGTGTGTGTGGTGTGTGTTGGTGCCTGTCATATGATACGTTAATGCCGAGCCGAGAGCTCTGCAAACAGAAATTATCACCAATCACATGCAAATTAGCCTTTAAATAAGCGCTTTCCTTTCCTTTTGCCTTGCAAAAGATTCCATGGAAAATAATGAAAACTGTTTGCGAACGCCATTATCTGGATCTACTTACTATATATCAATATCAATCGCGACGATATCTAATTATTATTGCCGCGCCGTGCCCTTGACGTCGCGCTTTCCTTACTTGCTTACTTACTTACTTGCTCTAGTTATTTGCTCAGCCATTGACTAAAAAAAGAAAGAGTCGCTAAATATTTGCTTGCCGCCCCCCATTTGTTACGCCGTAATTCACGAGTGCTCGTATATGTCAGAGATAGCTCCCCCGGAAAACGCACGGCAGAAGGTCAAGTGCGGAGGGGTTGAAAGACCCGCACGGGGCACGTGATCACTCATCCAAGATTCCAGATTGCGCCTGACGGTAGCTGTCTGCCGGCGGGGGAAAGCACTTTAATTTGTCCGATTAAGGACTAAGGTGCGCATTCCTACGGATAATTGATGGTGGCTTTATTTTCGGGGAAACCAGTAAGACCCGAGCTAAGGCTTACGTAAATATCAGCTTATGGCCAGCGGAAATAAATTGTTTAATTAGGATTTACTAGTAAATATTAAATATTTTAAAATATATCTATATTGGGTATTAGAATGATATTTATTTTAAATATAAAAACAATTAAATTAAACAACTTAACTCCCTTTCAGCCGTCAACAGCCATGTCTTCGGCTACTCCGAGCCCAACCAGCGTCGCTGGGCTCGTCATCATGGCCACTGTGCCGGGAAGACCCAATCTCCCATTGCCATCACCACCAGCCGGGTAAGATCCCCCCTTAATCCAGATCCCAATCAGACTCTAATAATTAGGATTTATTTATTTACAGACGATAGCTGTTCACATGCCGGCGGTGGACATGATTGGCTACCACAACCTGCTGCCGTATCCCCTGAAAATGGTCAACAACGGGCACACGGGTGAGTAATATAACGATGTCTCAAATTACTTACAATAATTACTTACAATTAAAATTCTGTGTCCTCCCCGAACAGTTTCCATTGGCATACCCAAGGTCAATGTGAGCGAGGTTGGCGAGGACTTCCTGCCCTACATCCGGGGCGCCAAGCTGCCCGGGGAGTTTGAAATCGAGGGCCTGCACTTCCACTGGGGCGATAAGAACAACCGGGGCTCCGAGCACGTCATCAACGACATCCGCTACACCATGGAGATGCACATTGTGCATCGCAACAAGAAGTATGCCACCATTGGCGAGGCCCTCAATCATCCCGACGGAGCCGCCGTTCTCGGTTTCTTCTTCAATGTGAGTACTTTCGAACGATGACTCATTCCGAATGACTTGCAAACCCATTATTCCGCACAGCTGGATGAGGACGAGGGCCAGGGCCTGGTGACCATCAACCGGCACTTGCATCTGATTGCCGATGCCAACCAAGAGGCCACGCTCAATGTCACCTTCTCGCTTTCATCGCTGATTGCCGGCGTGGATGTGGACAAGTTCTACACCTATAAGGGTAGGTACAAGGAGGAAAGTTATCAGGATTACTTTTTAGGAGATTAATTAATTATCAGAATTACTTCTTAGAAGATTAATTACTCTAGAGTAAGGAAAATAATAATTTCTCAATAGTGTTTCCAAGAGGGAGCGCCTCAGTGGCAATTAGCATTCAGGGCAGGCTTTCAGAGCTTCTCAGCCGGCGATGATTATTACCTGACAGCGAATCGATGTCTACAAGCGATGCTAATCTATGTGATGTTAATTCAAATAGAGGTGACAGTGCTGTAACGATATTTCTAGCTAGGGCCGATGTATAAAATCGATATCTTAACGTACCGATATACTTGCGAGCGATGAAAGCTATTGTGTTTTGTTCACTGGAAATATATACGTCTTCAAAGCCATTGCTCTTGTTTATCTGAAATTCTTATCACGTTTTCGATGATTTCGATAGTTCGTAAATTTGCCTATTTGTTATTTTTCTAAATTTAACTAATAACTATCATTTTGCAGGTTCCCTGACCACTCCGCCCTGCTCAGAGGCCGTCACTTGGATCCTGTTCCCCGACCCCATTCCCATCTCGCCCAAGCAAATCTCCCGCTTCCGCCAGCTATCGGACACGCAGGACGGGGCGCTGGTGGACAACTTCCGGACCCTGCAGCCGGTGGGCAACCGCCGGATCTTCGCTCGCACCGGACACGTGCGTCACACCTCGATCGCGGCGCTGAAGCACGAGGGCGACTATCTCAAGTACGACTGGTTCTACTGAACACTAGACGGAGGAGAAGCAGTGTGCCATCCCACATTAGGATACCTCTAAACTAAGCATTTATTAAGTTACACTAACAGCCACAACTAGTCTAACCACTCGCGAAGAGGGATTTACTTCACTTTTGCAATGAAGAATACAAAATATCAAATATAAAATCAAATGAAATTTATTTTGCTGTTCAGGGTGTGCTCCCCACTGCCTTATTGATCATCTGCGACTTGCGACCGTACAGGGTCAGGGAGTTGGGTACATCCTCCACGAAGAAGCTGGCCGGGAATATGGAGAATGTCTTGTGCAGCAAATCGAGCAGGGTTCGCTCCACGGTCTCGACCACCAAGGGTCTCAGGGCCTCGAACAGATCCCGCCAGTTCTCGTTGAAGAACAGATTCGTGCTCCTCTCCACCTCCTTGCTGTGGCCATTGAACAGGTTCTCCATGTTCGTGTGGACTCTGCCCACCTCCAGCTTCACCTTCACGGACGTTATGTTGTAGAAGGTGTAG
Source organism: Drosophila watanabei (assembly GCA_008042575.1). Lineage (NCBI taxonomy): Eukaryota > Metazoa > Arthropoda > Insecta > Diptera > Drosophilidae > Drosophila > Drosophila watanabei. Next base: position 10,792 of record VNJS01016010.1, read on the forward strand.
CCGCCCTTCTCGTACAGATGGGTCTTGGTGCTCATCAGAATGTTCAGATCATCTGTCAAAATAAAAGGAGTTAAAGGGGGACAGATCCTGCTTCAAGATGTACCTATTTACTGTACCTATTTTCATGGAGATCTTGCCGGCGCCATGTAGGGGCACCAGCAGAATGTGACCGACCATCTTGTACATGCCTTCCATGCTCATCGTGGGCAGGTAGATCTTTGTCATCCAACTAAAGTCCTTTTTGCTTACTCTGAATTTGAATAAATATTTAAATTAATGTTTAAAGTATTGATATACTTAATTCGATTCTATTGAATTGTATTAAAGGGAATTTTCCTCATTGAACTTTTAATCGCTGCTAAACTCACTTGCTCTCCTTGATAACCATCTGACCAAAGCCCCGGATCTCCATCTCGGTGAGATTAGCTGCCAGGGTGGCCACATCGCTGTCTTCCTGCTTGAACACCAGCTGATCCTGCCGCATGGGATCGATGGGGCCAAAGGATTCCTCAATCTCGGGAATGCCTGCAAGTCATAAATCATATCAAATATATTTTTTTTTTATTTTTATTTAACATTTGAGAAGGGACTAACCCTTGATGAGCTGGTTCATGAAGGCTTGGATGGAGCGTGTTGAGCATTTTGTGAACTCTGGTTCATAAATTCGGCAGGACTCTATATAGGAGGCTAAGAAAGTTCAAGTTTCCTCATTAATATAGCCAAAAAATAATAAAAAATTTATTTAAAAGGAAGCAATTTTTTGTATTTGAACTTGGATTTTATATGCAACTCACTTACGCTTTTCCTTGTAGAATGCAACGCTCTCGATTCCCTGGAGGCCGGCCTGGAGCAGTATCAGTAAGCCAATTATGTGCATCGTGGAAAGTTGTCGTCACTGTCACTCTCGGAATCTCTCTGGGAATCACTCTCGGAATCACTCTCACTGTCACAGTGGAAATGTCTAGAGGCGGCTGCCTAATCGAGTTTGGCGCGCGCCAGAAACGAATGAGTTACAACTGGGAACGGTGTTTGCTTTTATCGAACTATATATACGGGCTACGGACTTGGGAGCATTTGATGAATTGAGCATGAGGCCTTTGGGTAATACCAGAATCAAGCAATTTTCAATTACTCGCACTACGAAATGCAATTTATTCCATATTTATTATTGCTTATAAAGTACTAGTTTTCTACACTTGAAAATATTGTTCTTAAGAAATTATGCAATATAAATTAAACAAGTTAATAGGTCAAAGAAGAATTACCTAAAAATTAGGAAAGAAAACAGAGCTCTAAAATTCGGTTCAATGAAGAGAGAGAAAAATGATAAGCTCTCTCACAGTGCAGCTAAAAAGCCACTTTCCCATTCGCTTGTACTTTCCAGGCAAATAGTGGAAGTGGAAGCAAGAGAGAAGGAAAGAAGGAAGAGAGAATGAAAGAAAGATCCTAAGTACACTCTTTGTATGACAATTTCAAAACTGTTAAAAAATCTTCTTCTAAACCACGATTTTATATACAAATTTATAACATGACATAACATTTACACATTTAATGTATAATGTGTATATAATAATGTATAAATGTTTAAATTAATTATTTGTATCCTTTTATGTAATAATTTGTCCTATTTAAAGGTAATAAATTTATATAACCCTTTCTCCCGGTGTAGCAGCTAGTGACTACTGTTATTGCTGCTGTTACATGCGACTCTGAAACTGTAGCGACTTCACCTTGCCACCGAACCGGTAAGCTAATTTAATATCTGGCTGGAAAATACGCCATCAACTACATGTGTGTGTATATATGCATATATATATGGCAGTGCAAAAATTGTTTGCACAAATACTCAAACTCGTACTCGCACTCGGACCTCACAAACTTAATTGCTTCGAGTCAGGTGAAATAAAAAACTTTAACTGCCATAATAAAATCATTAAATGGAGAGGCGGCAGCATCTTTGTAAGCGATCTCAATGTTTCTCGTTCAAATAGAAATCCGAGAACTTTGTACGGCTATAGTGCAGTTTACATATATGTTTATATATATATGCTGAACTATATAGTGCTGCATCTCTGATTCCCTAACGATGTCGCGGCCTTGTTGATATGTCAAGAATTGCCTTGGTTCTTGTTTTGCTTTTTATAGGATTTCTAAGAGAGGGATCTGCGATATAACTTCTCTTATTTTATGAAATAAATTGGCTAAAAAAACAAACACAGCAAATCAATGAATCATATTTAATTGCTAATATTTATCTATATATACTATATGAATTGAAGTTCTAAGAGGATTTCCTATTATATAATATTTCCTTCCAATATCTTGAGTTTTTACTCGATAAAGTAAACCATTAAAATATCATCACTTTTAAAGCAAAATAAGTGATTAAGAAAACTTGTAAATATTCTACACAGAAGCTTAAGTTCCTATTGTAATTATAGAAATCTTGATAATAAAAAAATCTATGTTCTTTGTTAAATCTTTTATATATGTGTAGTTTTCTTAGAAAGTACACATTAAGAATGCATCCCGTGATAAGAACAGAAGCCTCCTCTGGACCCCGTCTTGGTATATTTGCTTCCCAGCTGCGACACTATGCTCGCTGACTTAGACCGATAAGCTCCCTCTTTGACGGGAGGCCATGTATCAAGTATATATATATGTACATATATATGATCGCAGAGGAAGAGGCTCTTGCGATTTTATATTTGGCGAGGTCTCTTTAGTTTCAATTCTAAACGGAGCCCAGCAAGTTGCCATGAGGACTGCCCAACTTGTAATATTTTCCCTGCTCTGTGGCCTAGCCGCAGCCCAGATCTGCACGAAGACAAATGTGTTGAGAATCAAGGGAAAGCGTACAGTATGCATTGTCAATTTGCTGACTTTGTTCTATCTAATTCCTCAATCATTTCTATCAAGGAAAGAAAAGTAAATGTTTGCTGCTCGGGCTACAGAAGAGACATGAGTGCCAAGATGGTGCTAAAGTGCATTCCCACCTGCAATGTGGCCTGTGGCAGTGGTAGATGCAGCAAGCCCAATGTGTGCACCTGCAACAAGGGTTACACCAACTTGAACCAACTGCCATCTAATCGGTGAGTCACAATACACTAAATACTTTTACAAATTATTTTCTGATAAATACACAATTCATGAGTGGAAGTTTTTTTTATCTTGAATAACATGAATACATAACTAATTGTGAATGAATAATTTGAATCGCTTACATCATCCTAAAAACGGTTAGACGGCCAAAGTTTAATTGTTATTTTGCTAAAAAAGCTGATAAGTATTTGTGGCCTTTGTTTCAAGTGCCTTTTATTTATCAAGCATTAAAAGGAAACATTTTACATATTTGGCACTGATATGTGAGTGGTTTTTATAAAATTATTCTGTAAATTAATTTGATAAAAGAAAAATATCCCCCAAAAAAGAAACATTTCAATGAGGATTCAAATGAACGAATTCTGTGTGAAATTTTATGTGTAAAAGGAATGCATTCCCAATCGAACGCAGCTCCATTCCGCAAAGAATTCTGTCCCCTCTGCTCTGTCCTTGTTTAGTTCCAACTATTCTTAACATATCCTCTTCCTTTCCACAGCTGTGTGCCTTTCTGCAAGGGCTGTGATCGTGGCATTTGCCAGTCGCCCAACCGCTGCGTCTGCCACAAGAACCATCGCCTGGACCCCAAGACGGGCAACTGCCTGCCCATCTGTCCCAGCGGCTGTCCGAATGGCATTTGCGAGGATCCCAACCGGTGCAAATGCAACAAGGGCTACTCCCTCAATGCCACCACGCAGGTGTGTCTGCCCAGCTGCCAGGAGAACTGCGCCCGGAACAATGGATTCTGTGCGGGGCCCAATCGCTGCGAGTGCCAGACGGGTTATGTGCCGAAGCCCAACTCAAAGTCCTTCCAGTGCCAGCCTGTGTGCAAGAACGGATGCGGAAACGGAGTGTGCCGGGCGCCGGACGTGTGCGAGTGCAACAGGTTCTACCACCGGAATGCCGAGAAGCTGTGCGTGCCCACCTGCGATGAGGGCTGCATGAACGGCAACTGCACGGCTCCGGGCGTCTGCGAGTGTCTGCCGGGCCACACGGCCATCAGCGAGTCCATTTGCCTGCCAAACTGCGTGGGCTGCTCCAACGGGTTCTGCTCGGCGCCAGGCGTGTGCACCTGCAACGAGGGATACGTCAAGCAGGACGGCATCTGCTCTCCGCTCTGCGCCGGTGGCTGTGAGAACGGATTCTGTTCATCGCCAGGAAAATGTTCCTGCAACGAAGGATTTGAGATGAATGCCCAGGAGAAATGTGAACCCATTTGCGAGGGAGGATGCGAAAACGGATTTTGTGCTTCGCCGGGGAAATGTACGTGTCTTGAAGGATTCGCTAAGGTTACCGAGAGCAAGTGTTCGCCAATCTGCGAGGAGGGGTGTGAGAACGGATTCTGCTTCTCTCCTGGAAAGTGCTCCTGCAATCAAGGATTCAAAATGAATTCAGATAATAAATGCGAGCCAGTCTGCGAGGAAGGATGCGAAAACGGTTATTGTTCTTCTCCTGGAAGGTGCTCCTGCAATGATGGATTCAAGATGAACCCCGAAAATGTATGCGAGCCAATCTGCGAGAAAGGATGTGAGAACGGATTCTGCTCTTCTCCAGGAAAGTGCTCCTGCTACGTAGGATTCAAAATGAATTTAGATAATAAATGTGAGCCAGTCTGCGAGGAAGGATGTGAGAACGGATTCTGCTCTTCTCCTGGAAAGTGCTCCTGCTACGTAGGATTCAAAATGAATTTAGATAATAAATGCGAGCCAGTCTGCGAGGAAGGATGCGAGAACGGTTTCTGCTCCTCTCCAGGGAAGTGCTCCTGCAACGAAGGATTCAGCAAAGAAACTGAGAGCCACTGTAAGCCAATTTGCGAAGGTGGATGTGAGAACGGATACTGCGCCTCTCCCGGGAACTGTTCCTGCTATGAAGGATATAGCAAGGCTACAGCTAACAGTTGCAAGCCCATTTGTAAGGATCAATGCGAGAATGGATACTGCTCGTCTCCTGGCAAGTGCTCCTGCAACGAAGGATACGAAATAAAGGATGGGGGAAAATGTGTTCCAGTTTGCAAGAACGCATGTGAAAATGGCTACTGCGCGTCGCCAGGAAAGTGCGCCTGCCATGACGGATACAGCAAGGACACTGAGGAGAAGTGTGCTCCCATTTGCCACGATGGATGCAAGAATGGCTACTGCGCTGCTCCTGGCAAGTGCTCCTGTGACGAAGGATTTGGCAAGGAAACCGATAGCATCTGTTCTCCCATTTGTGAGGACGGTTGTCAGAATGGTTACTGTTCCTCGCCGGGTAAGTGTAGCTGCAATGAAGGATATAGCAAGGAGAGTGGGAATAGGTGTGCTCCTGTTTGCCACAAAGGATGCAAGAATGGCTTCTGTGCCTCTCCCGGGAACTGTTCCTGCCTTAAGGGATATAGCAAGGCCACCGAGAACAGTTGCGAGGCGATCTGCGAGAAAGGATGTGAGAACGGATACTGCTCATCGCCAGGAAAGTGCGAGTGCCTCGATGGATACGAAGTGAATACCGAAATCCGTTGCACTCCAGTTTGCCAAGGCGGATGTGAGCATGGACACTGCTCTGCTCCAGGACAATGCACTTGTGATGAAGGTTTTGGCAAGGAAAGCGAAAGCAAGTGTGCTCCCATTTGCGACAAGGATTGCAAGAACGGCTACTGTGCTTCGCCTGGCATCTGTGCCTGCCACCAAGGATACAGGATCAATGCAGAGAACAAGTGTGATCCCATCTGCGAGGAAGGCTGTAGGAACGGAAACTGCACATCTCCCGGAATCTGCTCCTGTCTCGAAGGATACAGCAAGGAAACTGAAACGAGCTGCGTGCCAATCTGCAAAGGTGGGTGTGAGAACGGATTGTGCACCTCGCCGGGAAGGTGTTCATGCAACACAGGATATGAGATGAGTGCTGAGAATAAGTGTGTCCCCCTCTGCGATCAGGGCTGCACGAATGGATTCTGTGCCTCTCCAGGAGTGTGCTCCTGCCCTGAAGGTTACCATCTGGGAACTCCTACTACCTGCTCGCCCACCTGTAGGGACGGGTGTGTTAATGGTTTCTGCTCCTCTCCGGGAGTATGTTCTTGCAAGGAAGGATTCTCAAGGGTGTCGGACAATACCTGCGTTCCAGCTTGTAGAGAAGGCTTCTATTACGTCTCGCCGACGGGTGGCTGTCTGCCTGTGGATCCTCCTCCTACTGCCTCTGTCATGACTACAACTACCGCAAAGTTTGGCTGTGAGCAGCTCTGCAGAAATGGAACCTGTCTTGAGGAAAAGTGCACCTGTGGGAACGGCTACAAGTTGCACGGGGATCCAGGCGATCTCCTCCTCTGCCTGCCCATCTGCGAGGTGGAGTGCATCAACGGTTACTGCGAGTCCCCGGGAACGTGTGTCTGCTACGACGGCGGACTGTCAGCGGCCGGCTACCTGTGTCAGTCCCCCCAGGACGGGTCTCAGCTCCTGGGCTCATCCAGGCAGAGGAGCCACCTCAAGTGGCTGTTCATCGCCATTGTGACGGTGGCAGCCAGCCTGTCCATGGTCATAGCCCTGCTGATGTGCTACATCTTCAAGAAGCATTCGTATCGAGTGGATACCAGAGGTAAGTTGTTAAAATAATACTTACATTTGAATTACAATGTTTGGTCTTGCAGAGAAGCAGTTCGGTGTCTACTTCTCCGCCAACAAGGCGGACGTGATTCGTGAATGATCTTCATTTGGAAACAACCCCACGATAATCTCAATATTTAATAAATAATTATAGAGCAAAAACGTTTCCCGGGGGCGCTTTCTGTTGGAATTCCCATCAAGATGGCTACTTTGTATGCAAAACTAGACAACTGGAACTGGATTTCCCTGTGCAATAGCGAGACACTGGCCCCCTCTCTTGGTTTATAGCTATTTTTATTGCCGATTTAATCAGATCTCTCGCTAAACCTAAAACTGGAATAAACGATTCCTATTTGGTACTCTTTCTTCCCTCCGAGGCTGCCTGCTTCGGCCCGTACAGCTGCTGGGGCGTCGGTATGTCCTCCACAAAGAAGTTGGCCGGGATTAGATGGAAGACAGTGCCCATCACGTCGTACAGGATATTCTCCACGGTCTCAACGATCAGGGGCTTGAGGGCCTCGTAGAAGTCGCGCCAGTTCTCGTTGAAGAACTCATTGGTGCTGCGCTCCACCTCCTTGCTCCGGCCATTGAACAGGTTGTCCAGATAGGTGCGCACCTTGGAGATGTTCAGCTGGGCGCGCACCGCCGTCACATTGTCGAAGGTGAAGCCGCCCTTCTCGTACAGACGGGTTTTCGTCAACAGCAAGATGTCAAGATCGTCTGCGTGGGAGGAATTACGTATGCGTTAGAATTATTCGGCATTCGGCAGCTTAATTAGCATTGACATGAGCTTGAGTCGCTGAATATTTACATTTAAAAAATTACACAATTGCCTGGCCTTACATATATACACATTCTGTTTGAAACTTGATATTAATTTACCGATTTCAATGAATATTTTGCCAGAGCCACTTAGAGGTATGAGGAGAATGCGTCCCGCCATGTCGTACTTGCCATCCAGCCTCATCTTGGGCAGGTATATTTTGGTTTGCCAGCCAAAGTCCTTTTTGCTAACACTAATTATCAGTTGGGGGTTAAAAAGGATAGTATTTAAATTAAATATTAATTTATAGTTCAGAGAACACCGTTCCTCACCGACTCTCCTTGACCGTGGTCTTGGCAAATCCCTTGACTATCAACTCGGTGAGATTGGCCCTGATGGTGGCCACCTCGTTGTTGTCCTGCTTGAAGACTATATCCCTCACCTTCATGGGATCGAAGGGACCGAAGCGCTCCAGGACCTCTGGAATGCCCACATTCAGCTGATCCAGAAGCTTCTGGATGCTGTTCGTCGAGCACTTGGTGAAGCCCGGCTCGTAGATGCGACACGAGGGCAGCCAGGCAGCTGGGATTCCGGGTTTAAGTCAGGATAATTCCAAAATCCAGGTGTCAGTACTTACGCTTCTCCGTGTAGTAGGCTACGGCTTCGACCTCCATGGTGATCTCGTTCAGGCTCAAGATAATGGCAATTAGCCAACCGAGCGACCTGCGACCGTGGCGCGTGCTGCTCATGGTGCCTAACCCACTGAGTAGAGTAAGTAACTAACTAGGCAAGTAACTAACTAACTAAGTAGCTGAAAAGCAGTCGCATCAAACGGTGTCACGCTATGCCGCCGACTAGCCAGCGGCAGGCTGTGCGCCGACGTTTTATTCTCGAGAAGCGAGACTCTGAGATTCGAGATTCGAGATGCGAGATCCGAGAGCTCTCAACATGGTAACGACTTACAACTAACTTAATGATGCCGGGGCCAAGTGCTATTTGGCCAGTATAACATCAATTAAGTTTTTAACTTAGATTAGTTCCTAGATCTTGGATCTTGGAACTTGGCGAGAAATGATGGGATATATAAATCAAAAGACTGCTTGAATCAACTTAAATTGTTTCATATTTTGTTTCATAAGCCTTATTATTTTTATAAAACCATTAATTAAAGCTATTACTTTGCTTTATAAAATACCTTTATCACCGAATAATTTAAAACAAATAATAACAACGAGTTACTACTACTTTTTTTACACAATTCTCTGGCTAAAAAAGGTATTGAAAGTCGCAAGTCGCAAGAGTTCTCCAATAAATAAAAACTATGCAGGCTTAGTGAAAGTCTTTGATCAAGTAGGTGGCCGGCACATAGTCAAAGGTCTTCTTGAATCTGTCCAGGAGCACTCCACTCACCGTCTGCTCCACGGCAGGACGCAACACCTCGTAGAAATCGCGCCAGTTTTCGTTGAAGAGCTGGTGGGAGGTGTCCTCCAGATCCTTGTTGCCCCCGAAGAGGTTCTTCAGCTCGATGTGGAAATTCTTGATCTCACGGAAGTTGACCTTGACGCTCTGGACATCGGAGAAGGTGGCCTCGGGCGTGACTCGCGGCTTCACATGCATTTCCAAGTAAATCAGAGTGTTTTCTGGAGGATTTTTTTTATGGATAAAGTTACTTTTTCCGGGCTTTAGGGGGGCTTACGTACCAGATTCAAAGTAACCAGTGCCTTGGCCATTGAGATTCAGAGCCACCACATGACCCTTGACCTTGTACTCGAAGGTGAAGCGCATCTTGGGAACCAAGATCAAGGCCTTGGCCACATATCGCTTGGGATCGTAGCTAAGGAGGTCAATAAATAAGAAATATATTAAAAATACTCTGAGAAACATATAGAAAATATACTTATATATGTAAATAATCAATTAATGTAATAATTAATTTAATATATTATTAATTTCTGGCTTCACCTGGCTTCCTTGACCACGGCCTGGCCTGCTCCTGTGACATACACCTCCTTGAGTTCAGCATTTACAGCTATAGTCCTGCTGGCATCCTGGGAGAACTTCACGCGCTTGATGTACAAAGGATCGAAGGAAGGAACGGCATTATAGCCGGGAATGCCATCCTTCCACTGACGGAAGAAAGACTGGAAATTGGCGGTCAAACAGCGATTGAAGTTGGCATCTTCCAAGACGCAAGGAGTGAGAAAGTCGGCTAAAATTGAATCACAGGATTAGAAAGAATAGCACTTGGGATTTTAGAGATTTTATCCACTATTTATTCTCTTTATCTTTAATTTTTAATTATTTAATTAAATTAATTTTCCTCACGTTTCTCGGCCAGATATTTGGCTGCCTCGGTGGCCGTTGCCAGTGCCACCAAAAAACTCAGGAACTTGGCCACTTTGATGAGCATCTCTACGAGGTTTTTCTTTCAAAATTATGAGAACTGTCTGCTCCGAACGCTTTAAACAAAATAACGATTTAGCACGGACCGGGGGAATTTTATATTTAAAAATGAAACGCTCGAATTTGGGCAGCTTTTTAAATCATTTCTTTGTTTCGACGCTTTATATATTTATTAAGTTTATGCCTGCTCTGTTTTGGATACAATTAGTAAGTAAACAAGTTTGTCAGCCTTAGACTTGTTGTGTCTCGTACAGGGTGTCTAGGTTCTCAGCCCGAAAAAAGCGTCAAGCCTGAGTTTATTAATTAACCTTTGGCAACTCCACTGATTCATTTATTTAACTGCCTATACATACAGTTTTTATTATTTATTTTATAGGTAAAGTCTAGATGCATTATCTCTGTTCTAGACAGCGATTATCTCACTTTCGCTGAGCCCGAACTGGTTTCGCAACAAGATTTAAAAATGTCAGCTCATTGTGACGACTGCAAACCGATCTGCTGACGGATTTATGTGGCTTTATAGATCGCCTTTTCAGCCAGAAGTGAGTTATGGCCAAGTCTTGGCAACCGCTTCTGCAAATTAGTTGCATATTAAGGTGAAGTCAGGGGGGTAGCTCTGCGGATTTTTGCCTGCAGCCAGCCATGACCAAGGTCTGCGGTTCTTGGGGTTAACGAACTCCTTTGCTGAATTTTTACACTGCAAAACCATAATTTTATATATGTTTGTTGTTAGTTTTTTAGAAATTTCTTAAACTATTAATATTTTTTGTATTTTGGGGGATTAAGATTTTTTCTTAATTTATTAAGAATATTTTTAAGAAAATACTTATATATATTGCCTTTTTATACTGATTTAAGTTACATATAAATTCATATTTTTTGAAGTGCTTTTTATTAAATCAACTAAAACGTCACAGTCCCAAAAATTCCCCTTTTTAGATTTGAATGGTTTGAAATTAGACTATTTGGATAATGGGTTAATGGAGGCACTTTTAATTGTGGTTTGGGGAGCTGTTCACATATGTTAGTCATTCTCTAAGCAGAGGTAAACACGCTTTAATTATAAACTTACTTTTCAGGTTAGACAAAGAAAAAAAAACAGCTTAATTTATTATATTCTTACGTCACTAAAAGGATACCCACTAACTTTATCTTAAAAATATTAAACTAGATAATCATTTAATGTTTATATTTTCTCAAAACAAGAAACGTATTCCTTTTTTTCAAAAATTTCGCACTAAATGAAGTGATAAGTCGCGCATAAAAAATAGTAACAAGTCTTTGCTCTTTTTTTTTTGGCATTTCTTTGACGTAATGTTAGCAACCAGTTTTTGTAGCCAAAGCATATTGACTAGGTCAGTGGACCAGCCGGGCCAAGTCTTGGTGTTTCTTCCCCGCAAGTGTGAATTTTGACAGCCTCAGAGAAATGGCCGCAAATTGAAGACAAATTGCTAGTTGCGGTTGCAAGTTGTTATTGTTAGAGAGCAAGTGACTTGGCCAGGTAAGGTGTCTGCCGGCAGGTGACTGCAATCGATTAACAGCTGAAAGGGGGGATAAGGGGGCTTGTTTTACATAATTGGAATGCCTAACAAGTGGACAGACTTCCGCACCTTTTAGTTTTCAAAAGACATTTCGATCTGTTCTGGTTCTCTGGCTGTCAGTGATGGGCAAGGTACTGGTTTTTGTACTGCGTTTAGGTACTAGAAAATCGTAGGATTTGTCCAACTGTCCGTTTGTTCGTGTGGAGGATTCTAACTTATAGAGAATTTGCCTTGACTTTCCTTAAGAATCTAAATACATATGTATAAAATTATATCGTAAGAACGTTGTTCTAAAATTTAACAACAATAATATGATAAACATTAAGGTTATAGGACAATAAAGAAGCTAACTACATAACATCTCACTCTTACTTAAATTAGCAAACTTTTAAGAATTTATTCGAGTTGCCAAGCGATTTAAGCGGTTTAAGTTTAAATTTGAAGGAAAAATTCCTTGTATTTGCATTCCTTGATGGATTTCGTTTAGTTTTTAAAATTGTGTTCATTTTTTAGGTACTTTATGACCTATGTTCCAGGTACTTTAAAGCCAAATTCTGCTCATCACTGCTGATCTCTGCGGTCTCATTGCGTATGCGTGAGCGGTGCGATCTGGAAGCATAAATTGCTGGCCAAGAATTCGCCGCGACGACGCTAATAACCTGATTGGAAATTACTTCTCGGCCAGCCCGGGCTGTGTGTGTGTACCTGTCCAGGTGAGCCGTGAGCTGGTGTACGTACTCACGCCCAACTGCTTTCGATTTCTATGCTGCATTCCACGCCAGGTCGGATCGGTTCAGTTCGGTTCGGTTCTCGTATCGGGAGTTCGTTTTCAGTTTCGGTTTCGTTTTCTCGATCGCAGCTGATCAGCGATCCAGAGACTTCGGCTCGGCTCTAGCTCGAAGCTTTGCACATTTTTTTTTTGTTTCTGTATAGTTTTTTCCCCCTGGCGTTGGCGCGCTTTTGCGAAATGTTGGTGGCGGTATAAAAAGCGTTGCACGCCCTGATTTTCTTTCGAGTTTGTCGTTTCGATTCGCAGAGTCTCGAGTGCAAGTGCAGAGCGTCCAGAGTGCAGTGCCTTGAATATATATAAATATATAGTTCGGAGATTGGTGAAAACTCGATTCGACATTGATTGAATTCCAAGCGAATTTCGGCAGAACAATGAAGTTGGTAAGGTCGCGAGGGAGAGTGTGGATTTGCGCAGTGAAATTCTTAACAAGTCGTCTAGTTAACCGGTTTGGGGATCACCTGTCCTTGAGTGAATGCCTGGCAAGTGATAATTGAAGCCAGTAATTGGAGATATTTTGAAATACTTGCTCAAAAGCGGACTCATTAAAGCCAGAGCCGAGTGTGCTGGTAATTGCCGCCTTTACGGCTGGGTGTGACCTGGAAAAGTGACTAAGATATGCAAATGTGTTTCTTATATTTATATCTCTTTGTTTGCAAGTAGCTAAAATGTGCTTCTCTGCGTGTACTTACAGCCCCTGAGCTCGACCCTTCTGCTCCTCCTGGTGGCGGCCCACAGTGCGTATGCGCAACACCAGGAATACACCACGCCCGTGCCCATACTGAAGCAGATCGACAAGCACAACGACGACGGGTCGTACACCTACGGCTACGAGGCGGCGGACAAGAGCTTCAAGATCGAGACCAAGTACGCCAACGGCGAGGTCTACGGCAAGTACGGCTACGTGGACGACCAGGGCAAGGTCCGGGAGATCGAGTACGGGGCTAGCAAGCGGGGCTTCGAGCCCGCCGGCAGCCACATCAATGTCCCGCCCCCGACCTTGACCAACAGCAACCCGTATCCGCTGGGGCCCAACGAGCTGGACGATGGCCAGTACCGCGAGGATCCCGCCGTCTACTACAAGGATCAGAAGTTCAACAGGCCCCTGGCCCCGGCCAGTAAATTCAGCCTCAACGACTTCGGACGTGGCCACCAGCAGCCCCCGGTCTATGCCCCTCAGCAGCCCCCTCAGCAGCCCTACTACAGCTCCGCTCCCCCTCAGCCTCAGTACTACAATCCCCAACCCGCCCCGCAGCCCCGCTACTACCAGCCGCAGAACAACTACTACAATCCCCAGCCCCACCAGCAGCCCTACGCAGGACTCCCGCAGCAGCACCATCCCTCGCTGAGGAACCTCAACCTGTACACGGGCTCCTACAGCATCGACTACACGGGCAGGAAGTAGGTCCCCGGGGAGGAGCTGCAGAGGAGAGACAGCGACTGAAGTGCCCGAGAGGAGGGGACAATGTCAACTTTGTTACTGCCAAATAAATCAGTCAACTCCGCACAACCCACACACGTAATCTATATAGTTTATATGCTGTTTATGTACCATATATATGTTCTTGTCTGTGTGGAATAAATCGAGTTTTGAGACCTGAAAAGTTAAAAGAGAACAGGGGAAAAAGGGGGGATGCTGAGAGGATTATTTCTAAGAGAAAGATATGAGAAAATCCTGAAAAGAGCTAACTTTTGTTAATACAAAAACTATTCTGAAATAATTTTAATATATTTTAACCCCTGAAATACAAACGAAACAAAATGAAATCAATAATACTGCAAAACATATTCTAGAATTTATACATGGAATAAACAAATCTTCAAAATTAAAAACTTATATATTAAGCTCAAAATTCCATTGTTTATAGTGCCCAAAAGTATTTCAATTATTTGCTTTGGCATTCAATTTGGCCAACTACCAGGTTCCGCTTCAATTAAGCCGCCCCGCCAGCCCATAGCCCAGCCCGGAGCTGGCCAAGTGAGGCAGAGCCCAGCAAGTGGCCAATAATCATTAGGCCATTACGTCAACACAGAATGATCGGGCTCGGGCCAGAAAGAAAAAAAGCAAAAATCAAGGCACAAAACTCTGGCCGATTCAGATAGAAAAGCCAAGTGGTTTTTGCCGTTGAGTGGAATTTGGTGCACTTATGCAATGTGCTGAGCTGTGCTGTGCTCTGGCCCCAAACCACTTTCAAAATGCACTGCTACCAATGGCCAGACCAGTTGGCCCAAACTGTTGGCCGTGCGCTGTGAGCCAAGTGCTGCGCTGGGCCGTGGTTTGGGGTTAATTCGGAATAGCCCTCGACAGGTAGGGCCCAAGCAGGCAGATACTTATCTCATCGTTAGCATAATTGGCTTTTAATTAACTCATTCAATTGATTAATGAAGGCGGGAGTCATGAAATTGATTTAATTCTTTTGCTTGCATCATTGACATTAAACCGCAATGAGTTGTTGAATTTAAAAAATATTTTTAATTGTATTTAAATTGGGAATTTAATTTACATTTTTAAAATCCTTTTTTTCATGTGTTTTCTTATACGGATTTAAAGTATAATCTGTAGACATATAAATCATTTTTAAAATATATGTTTAAAGTGCGTCAATAAGTAAAATATACGTAAAAAATATAACTTTAAATTTGAAGTGAATTTAATTTAAATTGATTTAATTCTTTTGCTTACATAATTGACCTGAAACTGCAATGAGTTGTTGAATTTAAAAGATTATTTTTAATTGTAAATTGGGAATACAATTATATATTAAGCAGGGAACTTTGGTTACATTTTTAGCTATTTTTTTATTTTTGACTAAGTTTTTCATGTGTTTTTCTTATACAGAATTTAAAGTATACATCAGTAGACATTAATTTTATTTCTAAAATATATTTTCAAAGTGCGTCAAGAAGTAAAATATATGTATACGTAACTTTAAATTGTAATTGAATTTGAGAAAAGAATGAAGAGAACTGTGTAAACATTTTTAAATTACTCTTTGGCTATTATTTTGTGTGTTTGGCAAATTCTTTCAAGACTTTTTTGAGAATAATTAAAGGCATAAAACTTAATATTTATATTAAAATATTGCCTTTACATAATATTTACAAAAATTTTCATTTTAAATAAATATTTATATAGATTCCACATAGTTGTACCTCCTTTTTTCTAACTTTATATAATTTAGTTTGTGTAAAGCTCCTTCACCACTGTCCTGCTTTTGGCCAAGTCAAAACTGTAAACGTTAGCAACGAAGAATCAAGTCCAGACTGCACCCATTATGGTAGACCAATGCAAACACTCACACCATGGAGCTGGGCATTATTTGTGTACATTTTCAGCGTTTATATAATTTTTGCGGAGCAAAACTGGTCTGCCTCCGCTGGGGCGTTGGCATGACTCGAGAATTTCCTGTAAATTTTTGTCTGCTTTGTTGTGGCCTCTGACTGGCTGGTGACTTGGTGCCTTGTGACTCTCGAACAGCTGCTACAATTCCACAAAATTTATCTGCAGCAGCCGAGGAGATACCAGAGCAAAGGCTATTGTTATGACGATAGATCCTGCTTCTTAATGCTTCCATTTCTGTTGCTTTTATAGCTCGTTGAGTAAAGAATTTTTTGGTGAAATATGAAGGGTTTGTTTTGTGTAAAAGAAAAGTACTTAAGGATTACAGATGGAAAAATATGAGAGTTTCAACAAAGCTTCTGAAATATTGAATGCCTTAAAGATGAAATATAAATTGCATTTAACTGTCTCAACATTGTTTTAAATGTTGTTTAGATTTCTTGTATAAAGAAATCTCAACTTAGCCAAGATAGCCTTTCAATTCCAAAACCTTTCTTTATGTTAATTAAATGTATAATTTCCCCCTTAGAGTATTTAAATTTCGTGGTGGACTTCCAGAGATTATTCCGCAAACTCCGATGACCTTGATCATGTGCGTCCAAGTGCGTCTGCGAGTGCGTACAAGTTCAGGTGCACGCCCATTGAGTACAGCTCCACTTCCCTCACTCCGAGCCCGGCCAGAAACTAGTATTTAACGTGGCCAACCGAGATTCGGAGAAGTAAGAGAAATAACAATATTACGCACTTGAAGACTGACAGCTGCCCTGCGTCAGGGGCGGCACTGGGAGGAGGCAACTACAGAGGGGATTCAAATAGCGGCTGACTCGGTTTCCTGGTCTGGTATGTGGCCAGGTAACCGGGTAACCAGGTAACCAGTTTCCGAGCTGAACTATCACCGCCACCCGAAGCTGTGGATTGCATTGCTCTGCCGTTGTGTGTTGTGCTTAGTGTGTGTGTGTTTTTGCAGCAATAACTGTTGTGCGGGACTTTGTGGTGTGTCATTAATTCCAATGGAGTGACTGGCGACAAGGCCACTTCAGAAGGTGTGGAGTGCAGCACACACACACTTGGCGGTCTTGTCTTGCCTGATTCTGACTCGGATTCTGGCTCTGTCCTGAAATTACATTCTTTGACATCACCCATACGCACTGTTGCACCGCGGCAGCAGCAAATGTAAATATGTTAAAGAAAAAATCAAGGTATATGAAATCTTATGACAGGGGTGGGAATTTTGTAGAAAATGATGTCAGATTTTATGGTTTAGTACTTATACTTTAAAGGGTATTATATATAAATACATATAATTCCCTTTAGAGTATAAATACTAAGCCATAAATCTGGCTTCTCAGTCAGAAGCTTGGAATACAGTGAAGGATCCATTTTTAACCCTATAAATCATATATATTCTTCAACAGACGAGTCGATTAAGACAAGTCTTGCAAAAAAAAAATTTACCAATTTTCTTTTAAATATTTTTAAGGGGTTGTCAAAATTGACAAAAATAACACAAAATTCAATTCTGTAAATGGTAACTTCAGTTTTGTAGATTTTTTAACCAAAAAATACTAACCAAAAGGAGCTTTTCAAATTTGAGTTTTTATTTTTTTCGCGGAGTTATTATCTTTTTTCGTGATTAAATTTCAAACTGCAAGGGTGTAAAATTCTCTGATTTCCTAAGTGACATTTGCCTTGATTCGATTTAATTTTAGAAAACACTACATTTAGGCTTGTAAATATCTGTTATGGTCTGAAGTTTTCCGATTTTTTTTTAGAGTATCACTATTAATATTTTCGTTTAAAATCAAATCTAAGAATATACCATTCGCTTGTGAATTCATTAACTCCCTGTTCTAAAGGATTGTAATTTCCATTTTCGGATATAATAATAAAAACCTTTCTGGTGAATCAGTAATCAATGAACATAGCTCTTGTTAAAGAAATATTTTTATTATTTTAATTTATGTTTTTTTTCTGTAAATTCAAATGGTAAAATACCCACCATAAAGCGAAAAAATAACTCAAAATTTGCCCTGAAGGTCAGGGTCCAAAGGGACCTCCCCAACAACTGCCAGTCCTCGCATTCGCAACACTTCATTTCACTTTGTCCGGCTTTCATTCATTCATTAGCCATTCGGCCTGTTGACTTTGCTTCATTTTTCAACATTTTATGGGCCTCACAGTTTTGATTAATTGTCCAATTGGCCATCCACGTTGCCATGGCTCTTGTAAGAGTCTTTTTCCGCCCTGATTTCGAAAAAGTAATTTGTTAAATTTGTTAAATTTATTAAATTGTTTGCCTGGTACTTCACGATAAACAAGAGGGGAAGGGGACACCATTTTTATTGTTCTATGGAGGGGTCAAAGGAGGACTTGAAATTGCTGAGGCAACAAGTAGAAAAATTTAAAGTACGCTTTAGGTTGAAAAGTATGCATTTCAATTCTCTTTAAATAAATTTATATTTAAATATATATATTTTAGTTTAATAAAAGGAGATTACTGAATTTTTATAAACCTATTTTTAAACATTATTACCCCTTAAAAACGTATTACATTAGTGGCCATTCTTGGTTTTCCTGAAGAAAAGCTCGCTGAAAAAGCACAGAGAGAGAGAATTGTCATTGGCCCAAGCTCTGGTGCAGCCTCTCTCTCTCCATATTTCTCCGCTCCGTTTCTCCAGAGAGCCCGCGCTCTCCGTCCTTTCGTTGGTGAAGTCTTGCGGCTGGCCATTGTGGTGTTTCTGGGTTCCGTTATGGGAGCAGTTCGAAAAAGGTTTTCCTCGCTCGATCTCTGGGTATATAAAGCGAAATACAACAACCTGGGCGGCTCAGTCACCGTCCGGTCCCCAAGTCAATACTCCACGCGATCCGATCTCCTCGAGACACGGTCCGAGCTGCCCCAGAGACACCGCCAACATAGACCATAGACCAGACCCCGCTCCAGTCGCCGTCGCAGTTCATTAGGGGAATTGAAAGTGCTTTGTTCGGATTCGCATTCAGCCGCCTGGGTGTTGCCAGCGAAGGCCTTTCTGGCTTTAATCGATTCGACTCGAAATATCCGACTGCCAATAGAGCCGATCCAACATGAAAGTGGTATGTGAGTGGGCGGGTGTGGGTGGGCCGAGGCCCATAACGGGGCAATAAAATAGCAAAGGTCACCGCTCGATCGAGATATAGCAATAGATCCAGATCCAGATCGAGATCGAGATATCGGTTCGGAGGGGCTGACTTACGTCACCGTCAATTGCGGCTGCGACTGTTGTGCAAATATCGCATAATTTGCTATGCAAATTCGCGAGCGAACCGTTAATTTAGCTCCCAGCCCGCGTTCGCAATTGTTCAGCCAGCGACACATTTTCCATTATCCATTATCCATTTTCCAGCACCCAATTTGGTAACTGGATTTTGACATAATTTATGGAACGAACGCAGAGGCAGAGGCAGCTTCTTGGGAAAACCGTAGGAGAAAAAACCGAAATAGTTGCAGGAGCCTCAATCAGCCAAAGTTTCCACTAACAAGCTCGCTGCTCAAATGCTTGGTTTTTCTCCCCCTCTTCCCCTGATCCGTGCACCCATCCAAGCGCGAAAATATCAAAGGCTGCTGCTGCTGGCTCAGTTCAGTTCACACGCGGCGGCAGTTAGCCAGGTTTTTGGTCAGTATTTCTGGTCGAAACTCCAGTTGGAATCTGTGCCGCCGGTGCACTGGGTCCCCATGTGGACGTCGGTACACTGAGGGAAAAGAAACAGTAAAAAATATAGGCTCTTTGTCACTTGTACTTTAAAGGTTTTCGTAGCTTTTCTGCTGTATTATATTTATTCGAAATACTTATAGTTTCATGAGATTATTGGAGACAATCGTAAAACATCTTAAAAAAGGTTTCTTTTAATAATATTTTTTTCAAAGATAAATAAATTATATTATAAAATGTTAACTAAGATATTTGACATTAACAATTTCTTAAGTTTGCAATCATTTAACTTTGTATATTTTTTGAGTGTAAAAGTATCTGTATCTGCACTAGTATCTTTATACCTGTCCATCGCAGCCAAGGCTGCGGCACTTGGAGCCTAGATAGTGAAAGGTTTTGGCATGCGAAATGGTTGTGGCAAAAAAAAAGAGCCAAAGTCCGAAAGGCCAAAAAAGGAGTAGAAGCCAGGCCAAGATTCTACTTGACAAAGAGGCTTTACTTATTAACCAAAGGAGTAGATCTTCACGGATTTTAGGATGCCTCTTTGTAACCTTAACAAAGGTTGTTAATTATTTTAAATAATTAAAATTACCATAAAGTAAAATCAAAAGATCAATGCCCTAACTTAATGATATATTTAAAAAAGGAAAAAAAAAGTATATACATAAATGTGTGGTAATTCTATTATTTATTCCAGCCTTCAAATCATTAATTCACATATTTCTTCGGGGCTTTGCATGAGCAATTTTGCATGCATTGTCAGTTTC
Organism: Drosophila watanabei; assembly: GCA_008042575.1. Lineage (NCBI taxonomy): Eukaryota > Metazoa > Arthropoda > Insecta > Diptera > Drosophilidae > Drosophila > Drosophila watanabei. Next base: position 30,750 of record VNJS01016010.1, read on the forward strand.
TTTTTTATCTTACTCACTGATTCAGTAATTTTCTGGCAAATTTCTTTGGCATTTGCATGCCGCTGAATGCATCTTCCCAGACTCCCAGTTGCACCTATCTATATACATATATACTTGCAACACATTTTTCGGCAAGTGTGGGAACCTTTTCCCAGCCTCACATAACAGTGAGTGTGAGTCGCTGCCGGATTACCCAATCGCGGCCCATGTGGGAGGCTGGCCAGACGATAATTGGCATTCCCTGCATCCCGTCTCCAGCTGCATCTCCGCATTTCTCCACCACCCCTGCCCCTGGGCCTTCAATTAAACCCTGCCCAAGCCATATCGCGTGTCAGCTGGTATTGGGTGTCGAGGAGGGCCTCCTCGGGGGGGATTTATGCAACTGCAATGCGAATGCACTTAGACTAAAGTCTAGTAAAAAGTTAAATTATAAACAATATAGGAAATAATGATAGCTTTACTGCTAAATGTTTAAACAAAGAATATATGCTTAGTAGGAAAGTTGTTCCTTGAACTTTAAATACTTGTTCTATTTCTTGTAATCTTATCAAAGCTGTTGTATTATAATATTAATATTAATGTGTCCTTCTTAAATACACTTTTGTGTACACCTTTTTCCCCAAGTGTATTTGAGCAACTATTCATGGGTTCCTGCTTGGCATTGAGGGTGTCGTTGGCCGGCGGACAAAAGTGAAAGGCAGAAAGCCAGCCTGACTTAAGACTTTTGTAGACATCGTTGCTGTCGTCGTCGCCGTCTGGCATTCTTGGTGCGGATACACTGTCAAGGTGTTCCGCCGTCCAGCTGAAATGGAAATCCAACCTTTTCAGCCGGACAGGGTTCAATTAGCGAACCGGTTGTCCTAACTCTATCAGCTATTTCCACTTAAGTAGCTCCGAGTAATACTTACTTCCACTTTTACTTGCAGATGCAACGCGTGCTCTTCGTCAGCTGCCTGGTGGTGTGTGGAGTGGGTCTGGCTAGCGCACAGGACTATCAGGATTACCAGGAGAACACACCCAGAACGGCGCCGTTGCGCCTGCGCACAAATCCCGCTCCTGCTCAGGTGGAAAGGGCCACTCCAGTGCCCATACTCAAGCAGATCAACAAGTAAGTCTGCGAGACTTAACTTTAAATTAATACTAATACGGGAATCATCTTTCTCTATAGACACAACGAGGACGGCTCCTACACTTACGGCTACGAAGGTGCCGATGGCTCCTTCAAAATCGAAACCAAGCTGGCCACCGGCGAAGTCAAGGGCAAATACGGCTATGTGGATGAGACCGGCAAGGTGCGAGTGGTGGAGTACGGTGCCAATAAGTATGGATTCCAGCCCTCCGGCGAGGGCATCACGGTGGCCCCGCCCACCCTGGTGGACGAGACAGCCAAGGAGGAGCCAGACTATGCAGATGAGCCTGCTCCCCAGCGTCCCCAGAAACCCTATGTGAGTTGAAGACTTTATAAACAAATATTTCATAAATTAATTATTAATTTTCCTTGACCTTAGCGGATTAATCGTCCCCAGTCACGACCCCAGTCCGCTCCGGTGCCACGCCCCCAGCCACCGCCGCCGCAGCCTCAGCCGCAGTATGTGCAGTACGAGGAGGAGGAGGAGCCGCCACGTCGGGTCCAGTATGCTCCTCAGCCGCAGCACCAGCCGCAGCCTCTGCCACAACAGCACCATCAGCAGGCCTCCTTGGGTCCAGCGCCGCCACGCCTTCAGATTCCCGGCGCCCAGCGCACCACCGATGTCCTCTACTCGCCGCTCCAGCGTCCCGCCCGCCCGGAGCCGGACTACTCCCAGTCCCAGAGCTTTGGCGACGGACCCTCGAACGTGCGGATCTCCCGTCCGGTGTACGCCTTGCCGCCCGCCTCTCCCGCTCCGAGCAGCGCCCGCGCCCAGGGCTTCCTGGCCCCTGCTTCTGGTGGACGTCCGCTACTAGAGCCCGTTGGCTTTGGTCACTCCCAGGCGCCCGTGCCAGCTCGCCCCGTCCAGCAGCAGCAGCAGCCGCAGCCCAGCTACCAGCCCCAGCCGCAAGCACGCAGCGGCGGAGGAGGAGGAGCTGGTCTGCTGGACCAGCTGGCCAGGGACTACGCCCTGCCCCAGGGCAATGCCCAGCCGCTGCACGACATCACCTTTGGCTATTACTGAGTTGTTCCTCTCAGATAGCTTCCCCATTCCTCCACAGATTCCTTGCTTCTAGGTCCTAATCGCACGGGTGTGCGAAATTTTCCTTTTCCTCACATTTTTCTAAGCGATAATAAAAATTTCCCTAATAAGAAATTGGATTTTTTATACCCTTGAAGGGTATTATAATATTAGTTATAAGCCGGCAACGAAGTGAAGAAGTCGTTTCCGAATCCATAAACCATATATTCTTGATTAGGATCAACAGCCGAGTCGATCTAGCCGTGTGTTGACAAAAACTAATTTTTTCGACATTGTTTTTCGAAATTTTATAAGGGGTTACATCGTCAAAATTGTCAAAAAAATCACAATAAAATGTATATTTTTAAAATTAAAAACTTACATTTCAGATTTCTCAACCAATACAAAGTAGCACAAAAAATTAATGCATTTTTGGTTAAGTTATGATCGATTATTACAATCCAAAGTCAAATTGCAAGGCTCTCCGAAGTTAGCTTCCTTTCTTGTTTATTTATAATTTTGGTTCTGAATTGAAAATTTATGGAGGAAGATTTTTTTCCTCTTTGAATTTATAAAAATCTCTAGGGATTTAATACCTAATAAAATATGACAATTGTTTGCTTGGAGAATGTTTTTTGATTGTTTTCTAATTAGTTTATTTTTCTTTCAAAACTATTATAAAAGTTGAAGTATACTTTTAGGCTTTAACAGAGTTAACAGTTAACAGAGAGTTGTTAACAACGGCTAGGCTTTTTAAAAAAAAGAAGAAAAGCGATAATATTACGAATTAATTTAAGAATCATAGCTTGAAATATTCGAGATTGATATAATGGTCAAGAGATAATCAATATATGTTTTAAATTAAAGTAGAAAGATTTAAAATAACTCGGCGTCAAGGTATTACAATTTTCTTTACTTGCATACACGAATTTTACATGACTTTACCTTTTCCCCAAGCATACTTTCAGGGATATATCTTTTTCGTAAATACAAGCCTCCGAAAAAAACACAAAACTAATGTATGTATTCAACGATTTATTTAATTTAAATACTTAAACTTAAGATGGGGAAGCTCTGCCACAAACTGACTGCAACTCTTGTGACGGCCGCGAATGTGTTTCGGTTTCAGATTCAGATCGGATTGGAAAATATCTAAAGTATATATAGAATGAGGAGGAGAGTGACAGCGGATACATATAGTTATCGGAATAGGCAGGAACGGTTACGGTTTGACTAACTCTAGGATACGTGGAGATGGACAGAGGTCCGCAGAGGTCCTTCCGCCGCGTCCTCTACGGATGGTAGACTGCAAAGAGAGCGGTGAGAGGTGAGAAGGAGTCCATTTGGTCTGGTTTTCAGTGCAAGAAAGAGAGAAAGTGGAAAAAGTGGAAGGTGGTGCTGATTCTGGGGGCATGCTGTGCTCGGGATGCAATGTGGGGTTCGCCTTTATTGCCAACCTTCGGGAAGCTCAATAAATAATTAATTACGATAGCGATAGCGATAAGGATAACATAAATAAGTTACAAGTAAATGCTGCACATGACTTAGAGGACTATGAGCTATGATGAGGCCTAACTAGGGTTTTCTAGGGTTTTGCTCCCTAAACCTCCATCAGCCGGTTGAACATCAGCGGGTCCTGGATCTCGTAGTCCTGCGGCCGGAAGACGTTCCTCTTGGCGTGCTTGGGGCTCGCCACATGTCGGCGCACCTTGTAGCCACCACTGTGATGGTGATGCGGTGGTGATTCACTGTACACGTACTTGGACTTCTGCACCACCGGCGGCAGGTACTGGAAGGGGGCCTGCTGCTGCTTGTACACCTGCTTCTCGATGGAGTAGACGGGCGGCCCGCTGCCGTGACTGTTGCCCTTCCGCTTGGCCACCTCCAGGGCGGCTATGATGGGCGTCAGATCCTTGAGGGCGTTGCTCTTGGAGGCATGGTAGTTCTCCACCCGGTAGTCGCTGGCTTCCGATGGTGGTCGCGGTGTGGGCAGTAGGGGTGGAGCTCCCGACGGTGGTGTGTAGTCATAGCCCTCATTGGGGTGCTTCTGGATGTACAACTCCTCGGCACTCGGCCTCTTGGCCATTTGGTGGTACACATCCGCCGGATTCTTCGAGGCCACCGGATTGTAGGCCGCCGTTATGGACTCCGTGTGCGACAGGGACTCCAGAGTGCCCAGATTGTTGGGCAGCGGCAGCCCGTAGCTGTTGTAGACCTCGGCCTGCTCCAGGCCCGAGCCCGTGGGCACGCTGCTCGTGTCCAGAGCCACCGTCTTGGAGGCCGTGTACTCGGTCTTGCCGTTGGGCAGCAGGCTGAGGATCTCCTGGAGCTGCAGGGCCGCCTTGCGGGCCTCCTCGTCCGTCAGCTTGTTGTGGCGTCCGTAGATATTAAAGTCATTGCTATTGGCACTGGTGGCTGGTGTTGTTGGTTTTAAGTGTAGTGTGGTGGTGGTGTTGTTGTGGTTGAGATTGAGGTTGAGGTGTGTATGCAATGAGTGAGATTTCATTAGATTAACCAGTATCTTAAATATTTGCATTTTCATGTTGGGGTATTTACACTTGGTCTTGAGCATGTACGAGTATGTTTGTGAGTGTTTTGTTTGATTGCACAGAGAAAAAATAATAGTTTTGACTAATGCTATTAATTTTAAAAATTTAAATAAAATCCTTGTTTAAGATTTTTATAAGATCGTAAATAAATGGTAACATTTTTTTGAAATTAATACAGTAATAATAAAAGGAAGATAATACAATAATGAAGCATTTTTTTAATTATTTTAAAGCTGTTATGACACTACATACATACGAGTATTTGGCAAATAACTCACGGCTTTAAATAGATGTAAGATAAAAGCCTATGGCCACACTTTTTTCATTATTTAGATGTATAGAAAGATATTTCTAAGATTACTTAAACTTAAATAAAACCCAATGGTCTACAAAAAATTATTAAAATTATTTAAAGCATCGATATAGTGTCATAATACCAATCAAAAGTTGTCTCTAAACTTTTTATACACTTTTAATCCTAGAATTAAGGATAATCTGTTATATCCTACTATTATTTTTTCTCTCTTTTCTGTAAGTGTGGTGTTAGATGCTAGTTTTTTCTTACAAATAATTGTTTACTTTACACATTTTTTTTGTACACTTTTCCGCTGCGTTCTGATGATGATTTTCAGGTGATTTTCTTGATGATCTGAGATGAATTCCGGTTTTAGTTTTGGGGTTAGCTGAATGAGAGAGTCGGCGGGCGGAGACGTTACGTGGTAGTAGTTGGTTGGTTTTTCAGAATTCCCTATCGAAGGTTTGGCGCTAGACCGCCTAATGGGCCACTGACTAAATACGTATGCGCACTATTATCAAGTATACGACATGTGGCCACTGCAAATGGCTCAATTAATAGCTGTACAGTTCGCTTAGGCACTATATATACACAGTTGACGTGATGGATTATTATTAAGAAATGTTCATAGGCGTTTTTGTACAATGAATCGATTAATGGTCGCTTGCGCAATGTGTTAAAAAATCGAATAAACTTAGCCTAGGAAATGTGTCATTGGAACAAGTTCCAGGCCTGTCCTATCCCAACTTCGGCAGCCGAAAGTGAGAGTCGGTGTTAATATTTACACTGTTTACAATGTCTGCTGTGGGACTTCAGTCCCGTCCTAACGAATTATGAGCAGCTGATGACGATGCTTTCACTTTCCTCTGCGGAAATGTGCCGAGGGACGCGAAAAGGGCGGCGGTTGGCTGATGGTTAAGTGTATGCAAACTCAGTTGAGTGATTTGCGATTGCGGACTGATGAGACAGGCCAACGCCTGTCTCTTGTCATTGTCTTGGGAATTTCTTCAAAATTTTTAAGCATAAAATGTATATTTAGTGGAAAATTATATATTTTTAAATGCTGATTTTGAGGGAATATTTTAAAATTTTAACTAAGATGTTGTTGAACTTGTGATTTACGTTATTTTATGAAATAGGAAACCAGCATAAACTTTGCTTTAACAAAATATGGTTTCTTATACCTCTTAGTATTTATATATTCTATATTTACACCTTCTTCTATAAATATCATAAGCCTTCTATATATGTACATAATTCCTAAAAGAAGTGATGAGGTTTTAACAAACAGTAACTATAATTTTAACTATTTTGTGTTTATATTAACTTATAAATAAAATAATATTTACACGTACTTATCAAAAACCCCATTAAAGAACACTTCACCTTGGTTTAGATCATAGATATATGTACAGGAAGGATTATTTATAAGTAACCAAACCCCAAAATTCTGTTTCGGGAACTCACTCCCTTTACGCACCATCTTGTCCGTAGGCCGATGGCAGATAGTTGCTCGGCGGCGACTCGAAGGCCGCCGGGTGGCTGACGCTGAAGGGCGCCCCGCCGCCCACGTAACTGGACTCGCCCACCGGCGGCAGATACTGATGGGTGGCACTGCTGTAGGACGGCGGCTTCGAGGGCGGACCGTAGCTGGCGTGGCCGGTGGGTATCTCGTATGTGGTGATCGCTGCAACAGAGAGACGGGAGAGATACTCTTAGACACCAAAATGGGACAGTGGCAGTGGCAGTGGAAGGGGCAGAGGCAAATGCAGACGGAACGGGTTAGTGGCAAAAACGAAAGTTGCCGTTGCTGGCACTGAGTTCAATGCACGCGCCACGCTCTGATTTGGCCAAAGCCGAAGCCGTCTCTTCCGTTTTGGCCAGCTGGGGGCTGGGGCTGTGTGTATTGGTTATTAGGCGGCTTAATTGTCATTAATCTGGTTCAGTTCAAAGGCATTGCATAAGAGCTTGACAATCGGAGCGGATCGAAGGCACCTGAACTTGGAGGAGGCGAACCAATCGATGGGGGAGACCTTCATCAAGTTCTAAGGATCTATACTCAGCTATACTCACTCTCGGTGTGCACGACAGGTGATGACACGGGCTTGTGACCGCTGCTGCCGCCGGAGGAGGCTCCAGACAGGGAGCTCAGCTTGGCGAAGAGCCCCCCGCCGCCAGAGGAGTGACTAGTGGCGTAGGTGTGCGAGTTGATGTGCGCCGAGTTGATGATGGACTTGCCCACGTCGGTGACCTTGTCTCCGCCGGCGGCCACCAGGTTGCCGCCCGCACTCAAGGCATACCCGCTGCCCTTGATCAGTTGACCCTTGAGAGCCGTGACCCCGCCAGTGATGGCCTTCACCGCCTGGAAGATGGTGTTCAGCACGGACTTCTTGAAGGACCACGGGTCATAGTCCACTGAGTTGCCCTGCGGAGTTATGGAGAGTCAATATACAATTACCAAAGTTTATTGATCTCGAAATTTCAGAGATAATCTCAGGAAACGAGAGCAAATAGCTCTTACTTACATGGACAACGATCTCGTGGGACTTGTAGCTATCCCCGCCGCCGCTGCTTCCGCCGGAACTGCCGGAGGCAATCGAGGCGGAGGCCTGGCCTATGCCCGACAGCAGGCCGGACTTCAGGTGCGCCACATAGTCGAAGCTGCCCGAACGCTTGTGGATCGTCGACTCCTTGACACTCTCGCCCGGCTCGTTGTCCGTGAGGTCTGTGTCCTCCAGCGAGAGCGAGGATTTATCGGTGGCAGGAAGCGAGTGGCACATCAGGGGCAGAGCCACCAGTAGCAGGCTCAGGCTGAGGACCTATTTATAAAGAAAATTTAAGTTCCTTTGAGTATGTAGATCTAAGTAACTAGAGTTAAAGACCTGCAGAGATATGAATAATATATAGCAACTCATTTACAAAACCATTCAGAAACTGACAGCCTGAGTTGCATAATCGGTTTAGGAATCAGTTTAAATTCCTCGTGACAGCTGTAACAATGGAAAACCGGAGAAATTCAATTGCCAAAATGTGTCAGTTGCGGTGACGGTTGCGTTGCACCACCGCCAGACATCAGACATCATTTTTGGTTAGAGCTCCGCTCCGATTGCCTCACCGGGGAGGTTGTGCATTCATTTGTCAACTGTAAACTGTCAGCCACACACGCACATACCCGCACCACATGCAATCATAATCTGCCATCTACTGGGTAGTGCCCCATGCCTCGTAATTCCCATTACCGCTCTGCATATGCCAACTCCCAATAGCCAGTTGCCCCCAACGTCAGCCCCTTTCGCCTGGTTAACAGTCGAGCGAACTTTGCCTAATTGCCGAGGGGGTGGAAGGTGGCTTAAATGGCCTAATAGCCAATTTGGCCAAGCGGGAAGCCAAGAGTCAGTTGAGATTGGGCGTGTTAACAGTGCGGTTTCATGCCCCATTAATCCGACAATGTGCTTAATGCAAAATTGCAGAGTCCCTTCTAATTGCAACGTTTAATTTCATAATTAAATAAGTTCAAACAAAATTGATTACAAGATATTTGTAGGATGAACCAAAGAAGTGAAAGAATTTATACTCATAATAAGAGGTAAACAAAATTTAATTACTAAAATTCTAGACATTTGTAAGACGATTGCAGAAATTAATAAATTATTTTTTCTATAAAACAAGACTTAGTTTAAATAAATAGAATTGAATTTAATTAATTATTTAATTTAATGGGTTCTAAAAAATTTCTTTTACCCATTTATTTGCCTAACCCTCTAGCTCATGAGTGTTATGTAAAAAATAATGGGTTTAATAATTCAAAAACTTAAAGGTTCTTGCTGATTTTATAATTTAATTTAAATTTTAAAGAACCATTACATATGGTTAAATTGAGCATTTAAATATTAAATACGTTTTCATTTAAAAATTCAAAATGATTTTAAGCTCTTTAAAAAAATTGTTCCTTAAGATATAATTCAAAAAAATTTGCATTAATAATTTTCTTGTAATCTGATTTCCATCTTTTGCTTTAAGTATAAGGAACCTAATAATATGATTCAGATGCATTTAAGAAAACGAGCATTCATTTTTGAAGAATAAGATTAAGATAGATAAGATAAGATAATAAGATTAGATTAGATTTTTAATTGATTTCAGTAATAATCCAGCAATTTCCGCAAGCTCTTAACATTTTCCAACAGTCAAGAAAAACGAGTTTAAGTGAATCAAAAATCATAAATGAAATGGAATAATTTTCGATGCTTGACTTGATTTTGGTTCAATGATTTCGTGCAATCCATTTACTCAAAACTCAACTCCATTTGTTGCATTGAAATTGAAACGAAATCGGGTCAACAGCATATCAATTGGGAAACACACCATTATCGCTATGGATATTTTTTTGACAAATGCGTTTTAAATTAGTTTTTTTTTTTTTAATAATTTTTATTTGGGTTAAAGTGGAACCGCCTCGAAAAATATTAATTAATTTGCGGCCTTTCTCCCGATCGATCCCCCGATGGCGCAACCTCAATTATGACTGGCCAAATATGTTGGAGTCGGGGGGCATGGGGCAGTCTTCTTATACAACTCGGGCGGGCTTAGCCCTGGCCCACTGCAATCTGCATACAAATTGCACAAATTAAGCGGAATCAATATTGTTCTTCGCTCTGTGCGATTGTGCGATTGCATAAACAAATATATAAAACAGTGGCGAAAAGTAATTCAAATAATTGAAAGCTAATTGCCGGGGCGTGGCGAGGCGAGGCGGTTATGTATGTGGCGAAACAATTATTATTTATTATGTTTCGGAGCTGAGTAATTAGCGGAATGCAATTCGAGGCTGATATGGATATGGTAGGAGGAATCGGAATGGTGGCTTATTGAACTATTGGCCAATATTTGCCACAGCCATTTGGCTATGATTGCTTGTGGTTTCTTTCTTTCTTTTCTATTTTTTTATTTGCCAGCTCATTGTTATGGCCAATATTTTGCCGGAGAAGCGAAGATGAGAGTGAAAGTGCTGTGCTCGCCGGCTCTGACCGCGCGCTCTCATCCTCGACGAGTTCGCTCTCTTTTTCCGTGTTCACATTCAATTAGCATATTTGCTGTTACACTGGCTAACAAGAATTGGGGTTTGAAGGTAACCTAAAAAATAAATTTAATTGCAGGAATATTTTGTACTATTAATTAAAAGCTGGATTATTTAAAATACAATGTAAAAACGGTCTTGTAAGCTAAGAAATTGCAATTATTTTTTATTACCATTTAAAAGTGATAATAAATCATGAACCATTAAAAATATATAAATTTATATTAAAATTCAAACTATAGTTTTAGGATCAAAAAAAGAAATTTTACCTAAATTGTTATCTTACTTTGGTAATTTTAAAATATGCATCCTAAAACAATATGAACATATATTCTTAAAAGTGCAAAATGAACCCTAATTATGTTTAAAAACATTATACATAAAATATTTTGCTTCTTTAAATGCTGATAAAACCAATAAAAACTAAATTTCTTGCGCCCAGTGTAATTGCTTAATTGTGAATGAGCAGAATTCGTTGTCATTTGCCTGCTTAGGAGATATACACACGACATTTCTTCAACTATGACTACTAAATTAATTGCGGTAGGTTCAGTTTTCGGACTCGTTTATGCTTTTTACGTGTCTGCGACTCGCTTCATGGTTTCTTCCGCCTGGCAGCCACTACACCTGGAGCTTTATTCAAATTTCTTTACGATTTTCGAAAGCAACTGGCGGCGGAGTAGAAGTGTGGCTCTGACATAATAATTATGCATGACACTTTACCTTCACGGCGGGTCAACTGGGCCTTCTGTCGCCTTCTGTGACATAAGGTTCCGAGTGAATGAAGTGAGCGAAGGTCTTTGGAAAATCTATCGAGTGCAGCGAGGCATCGATTGGGCTTTCTGGGTTATCCAGCGATTGCATAACACCAGGGCATCGTCATCTCTTCATCGAGACGGAGAGAGAGAAATGCGATAGACATCACGCAGGCGGGGGGCTTAGCTAATAGAGTCAGCGATGTGTGGCAAACGAGTTTGGCGCAGAATGCCTTGCACTTGAACTTGTTCGGCGAAGAAATTGCATAAACGAGATATGGACATATATATGGATATATAGTGTGGGGGCAGCTCCGAGCTATGCACAAATTAGTCCACAAATCGCGGCAACTTTCACTGCGGCGGCGCAATCCTTGGGCACTTACCTTCATTTCGAGAGCCGGGCAGCTGGATTAGCTCAAATTGGGCCTTGGATTAGCTGGGCGGCTAATCAAGATCAAAATTCACTTTTATTTGGCTTTTAGGTATCGCTGTCTCTGCTTCACACCAGCTTTCTTCACTTTTTTCTCTCTCGTCACTGGCTGCAGTATTGGCAGGCACTTGGCCGGCGCACTTTTGTCGATTTACGCTTGCCTCTGCGTTTGCGTTTGTTTTGTCATCGGCATTCGTCTCGGCGGCACTAAAATTTCACTCGCGACTTTCTTTCACCGATTCCACCCCGACTCTGGCTCTCATATATGTGTGTGTATTTTGTGGCTTCAATCGCGGCAACGTCTGGGCTCGAACTGTGCTCGAAAATCACTGGGACCGGCTTATTTAAAGAAAACACCGGAGAGCGGCGGCTCGGAGTGCATTTTGAGCGTTTTTTCGGGGTCTCTTCTCAGCTTTTGGGTTAAGAGTAGAGTCAGACAACCTTTTCTCTCTCTTTTTTGTGGCTCTTTTTTTTTTGATTGTGGCTTGGTTTGGTGTTACAATTTTTGGCTGATGAAACCGAGACTGCGGCAGCAGCCTCTTGGCCATAAACGAGTGCGCGCGCGCTTGCGTGGGGTTCAATGCGTTTGCGAGTGGCATCGGCCACATGTGGCAATCACCAAACTGCAATGCGGCTCATTAACTTTGGTCTCTGAAACGTGTTCGACTGCAGGGGCAGGCGGCAACGAATGGCAACAACACCTTTGACTCGGTTTTCTGGTCTGGCCCAATCGAATGACTGAGGCAACGAACTTGAAATGGAGTGATCGCCGAAAGGAACCGTCATCGCCGAGAGAGAAGTGAAGCAAGGACAAGTCTTAGATTCAAAATGGTACTTAGTTAAGCTAAACACTTAATGTCAACTGTCTAGGGGTATTATGGCATTTTGTTCTAGGTCTATCGTAGTTGGTACATCGGATTAATCGAAAGACTGAGGCAACGAACTTTTAAGGGGGCAATTGATGAGAGATCCAAACAAGGACAAGGGTTTAAAGTGGATTTATTTACATTTATATTTAATAATTATATGTATCGTTAAGCAATACCTTAAGTTAAGAGCAAGTGAAAGCTTTGAGCTAAACGTAATATTATTATGTATTATAAAACAAATAAATGATATTTAAATATAAACGACCCAGAACCTTTTAAGAGCATTTTCTGTACTATAAATTTATTTAACTATTTATTTAATTCGAAGCAAATATTGTGCTGACGTAAGCTTGTTTTGAATACGATCGACAGTTCATTGGATCCTTAGGTGGTATTGTTATTAATAAATTTTTACAAGAATTTTCAAAAAATACCGCTGACAGCATTTAAATATAATTTAATTGTTTAAGTTTGTTTCTTTCTCTTTGTAAAATTCCAATGAAAACCCATTAATGAGCGTTAAATATTCCAAACAAAAGCTCATCTTGACCTGCGTGGTCCCAAAGCGACAACCTTGACCCCTGGAGGTCATACACCTTCAACTGCAGACTCCGAAACAGAGGCCCAGACAAATGCGAACCCGAGGGCAAGCCCATTATCTAATGTTGCGACAAATGGCGGCAGTGGCAAGTCGACACTCTCAATGGGAGTTCACTGTCACTATGTCAGAAGCAGTTCATGTGGAAATATGCGACACACAATTAAGGCGACACACAATGGCCGCTGCTCCGTTCCCATTATCCTAAGAGGAGTACCAGCTCCTCTCGAAAAATCTGCACCTCGTGCCGGACTTTTTGGTTATCTAACCGAAAGTGAAATGGGCCCAGACAAAGCCAACAACTGCTGCAACTCCAACTCCAACTTTAACTGCAACTGCAACTGAATGAATGCAAAAGGCAGTGAGGAAAACTTGGCCCAAACATGATACTTAAGCACTCGCAGTTAGCAAACTGCGAATTTGCTAAACAGCCAAAGGAAAACAAGCCGCGGCAAAGGCAAACAGCAATGAAATAAATGAAAATGAGCAAGAAAATTAAAGAAAATAAAATGGAAAAACCCCCGACGACTCATGTAATGGCCTGCGAATACGCGTATATATATGCAAATGGGACAAGTAATTGCGATTCGGGGGCGGTAGCCGGCATTAACATCTTGGATTTCAGTCAACTGAATGCCCTGCGTTGGGGAAAATGTTTTACACTTGCAACAAAAGGAATCTTAATATTTGCTTAAGAATTCAAATTCTGGTAGCCGTAACAAAACCGTAACAGCCATAAAAATAAAATTAAATCCGTAACTAACTGACTTTAACTGTAACTTTTTGTGTTGTGGCAAAAGTCTTTGTTTGTTAAAATAAAACTATTTAAGCATCCATTAAAGATTTATTGGTTTTTAAATTATTGCTAGAGGAGTGTGAAAATATTCTACATATTTGTCAAGTAAAGGTGTAGAGGTAGCAATATTAAATTAATATTTACATACATCTCACTTAAGAAGGTCATTTGGAATTCGTGGAAATTCACCTTTTCGCCACTCAATTGTCTTAATAAATTTGTTTTGCGTTTTTTTTAGCCACTGTTTATTGGGTTGTCAACTGAAAAGTCTCCCACTGGGTGGGTAGTTTTTAAATGTTTCTCTTTCCCGGGATAGTTCGTTGTGGTTGAGTTAAATTTCTGCTGAACCGACAATGTGGCCATTCAGTGCGGGTTGAGTGCACAGAAAGTGAATTGGTTTCGATTTAGTGGCTCCTGGCCCGCACCCACCGGCTCATTGCGTAAATAAATATGAATATTAAGAGTTGCAACCGGTCAAATTTGAGCAGGAAGGAAGCCATTCGCTGAATCTATAAATTGCTGATGAATGAAGCATGAGTGGGACAACACTCTCGGGAATGTCGTAATGGAATAATTAAAATAAATGCACGATTGTCAAAGGAATTTCGAGGATAGTGTCCTCTCACACATACGCTTCCTGTCATTATCGGTTTTATTTTTTTATATCAGTACTTTTCATTTATCACTCGCAGGCCTTCTCCTCGGCTGCTGCCCCTTTTTTCTTTGCTTAATTGACATGGGGCAATAGCGAGTGAAAAATGAAAATAAAAATGTGTGTGTTGGGGGAAAAGTTTTCAGAGTGTAACGCGAAATGCGATAACAGGCGGCCGAGCGCTGCGCGTTGCGCATTGGGAAATGCTAGAAAATTCACCAAAAAGCCACCAAGAGTCCACTCCACTTCCTCGACTTCCTGCTGCAGTTTCGCTTGGTTTTTCTTTTCATTTTTCTTGGTTTTCCTTTATTTTTGTTACTGTCCAGCCGCTCGTTAGTTGCGCAATGAACTTCAACTTCAACTTCAAATTCGCAAAGTTTCGCTGCTGCTGCAACACGGGCGACAAAGTATATCCGAAATCCATATCGGAAGCGAACTCGTTTTTGGCACTTTTCGTGTGATTTATTTTTTATCTGTTTCGTTTCTTTATTTTTTTTTTCAAGCGGAAGCTGCACGGCATAATTCAATTTGCTTTATTGTGTCGATGGGCTGTGCACTGAGAATATTTCGAGGGGTTTTATAGAGGCATCATAATTCAATTAAATTACTTTCTTTAAAAGGTTATATTAATTTAATACCATTTCCTAATTTGGATTTCTTTTCTTTTACCATTCAAAGTAAAGATCTTTGCCAATAAAAATCCTTATTTATTTACCGTGTTCCTATATGGATATGGAAGTAAAGTGAAAGCACGCCTCTAGTTTGCACCGATATTTGCTTAGCACTTCAACAAGGGGCATCTCCATTTTTTATACCCCCCCGCACCCCGTCCGCCAGACAAAAATAAAGCAGCAAATTGTTCAGTGGGGATTATATCTATGATGCAATCGATTCGGCCGACAAATTGCAGCAACAGCTGCTGCTCCAGCCGGGCTGCTGCGATCTCGTCCTGGTCGCCTGTTTCGAATCTATTTATTATGTTTATGTTTATGTTTATTTTTGAGGCGAACGCACAGCCGTGGCGCTGTCATGGAAATTGCATTTGCGGGCAGGCTGAGTTGTGGTGCGTCCACATTTTTGCCTGGTGCCTGGTGCTTTAATTGTGGCTGGTGGAAATGTTTTTTATCGAATGTGCAATGCAATTTCATTATTTATTCAGTCAGGCACACACACTGCCGGCCCGGACACACATGCATGCCCAGAGACTGTCATTAAGCGCAAGTATTTCATGTGTTTCGCCATTTTTTTTTTTCTCGTTAACTTGACCCGAGCGTTTGCTCGCTTGACTTGCCCTGACTTTTGGGCCATCCTCGCCGGATTGGCCAATATCACCTGATGACTGCCATCAGCCAAGGTGGCCCGCCGAATGATGTTGTTTCCTCGTCGATTAATAACTATTAAGTAAATTGGATCAAGTCGTTAGGAAAATGGCAGACCATTTTTAGCTAAACTTTTCTTTTTTCACCTAAACGTTAATAATGTGGGCTTAGTTAGGCTTTATTCGTGGTTATGACTGAAAGAAATTAAGGCAGACACGCACAATAATTGTTTGTTTTTCTAAATAATTGTTATCAAAGGTTAACAGAAATTAAATGTCTCTCAGGTGCTTAAAGTTGGTAATTCTTGACCGCTTATAACTTATTACAAAACCTTAATTACTATTGCATTACTTGGTGAAAAGTTATCTTTGTATCTATAATTGTAGAATTAATTAAATTCTGAGCTGGAGTAACTGACTCATTGCGGTTAAACATTTTATTTGAAAACCTAGCATCATGTTGTTAAAAATATTTAAGCTTGACATTAATTAAAAGACAGTTATGAAATAGTTTAACATAGTATAAAAGCTTTTAAACTATTTTATGTGTTTAACTGAATCGAAAAAGCAATCGAAAATAATATTTTATATTTATTATATTAACAGTAAGTTTAATAGGCAAATAAAATAACTTGCTCGCCTTTAATAATTATTTACCTGCTTTAAACTTTAATCTTCACCAATCTTTAGCTCGTTTTGTCTGCAATTTTTAAAAGCATCCCACGATTATGCTTCAAAAATATTTTCAGGCCCCAAAGTATGCTAAGCAGGTGCCAAAATAAATTGCGCAACATTAAGATATTTCCAAGGAATTTTATCATTGCACAATTGGACTTCAATTAAATTCGTAGAAATAAATAAACGTCAGCAGGGAGATTTTTTTAGAACTGATATAGTTTTGCACCGGAAAAAAGAATACTGAAAAGCGATTATGATGGGGAGCACGTATCTACTTGCACATGAAACACCAGCATATTCCCCTTTAATTGCATTCTTATTACATATTTATTTGCTGATAAAGAAATTCAAGAGAATCGATGTAGAGACGTTAAATTCTCGGGAATCGGTTTACATCAGTCATCGGCTAATAATCGGCTTCAGAGGAGACGTGGCCAGGTCCCAGCAAATAACCTTTAAGCGCGGCAAGTTCAAGGCTTCAGACATTCAGTCTGAGTACTTCAAAAAATGAGATTCATTCATGGCCTGGGCGCAGGTAACGCTACGTCAGTCTCCGCCCCGATGCCGGTTACAGATACATTTTTGCAGTGCGATACCAAGCTGCGGTTTTGTCCGAGATCTCGGAAATCCCAGATTGAGTCACCGTCCAGGGCAGTCTTTCCCAACGGCGTCTTCGCACGCTCCCAGGCAGAAGCAGATACCACTTAGAGCCGATACTGTGACTTCCATGACGCGTGCGACGACGGAACTGACGTGTGTCGCACCCCATTGGAATATTTAATTTTATTTATTAGGCATTAGGCTTTGGGTAGTAGTAGTAGCCGCTCCGAACAGGTGTGCTCTCTCAAGCAAAGCTCTCGGATGAAAAGCTTTGATCGGGCAGCACTTTTACTTTCGTTAGTAACAGCTGTGGGCCAGGCTTACCAGACTGCCGAAAGCCCTACAAGTGTCTAGTTTTTGCCCGAATAAAAGGGTAATAAGTGGTAATACAAGATATAAAACGAGAAGAGAAACTAACTTCCGGAAGCCGAAGTTTGCATACACTAGTGTAGGGCACAGAACTAAAAAACACCTCATAACTAAGCTAAAATTTAGTTAATTTCAATATAGAAAGTCTTTTTGTATAAGTTTTTACAAAGTTATTTGTACGTTTTTTTTAATTTTTGAAACTTTTTATGATGTAACCCCTAAAAAATTTTTAAAAATTGAGTAATTTTATTTTTGTGCCGGACATGACAAGATCGTCTCTGCCGTTGATGCTGATTAAGAACATATATATGATTTATAGGATCGGAAATGACTCCTTCAGTTAGTTGCAAGCTTCTGACCCTCCATGGGTAACAATATACCGTACATACTATGTGTACGTTTTGAAAT
Source organism: Drosophila watanabei (assembly GCA_008042575.1). Classification (NCBI taxonomy): domain Eukaryota; kingdom Metazoa; phylum Arthropoda; class Insecta; order Diptera; family Drosophilidae; genus Drosophila; species Drosophila watanabei. The sequence goes on from VNJS01016010.1 coordinate 48,297, forward strand.
TTCGTGGTCTATGTTTCCTTAAAGGAAGCTCCATTATTATTAAGTATACGGCACTTTTTTTTTTTATGTGGTATAAATATTATAACATATATTTTTTGTTTATTATTTATTTTTAATTTACTTAGTTATAAGTTGACTAATATTTACTTAACTGAATTTAACAACGTAATACACATTTTTTTAAACACTGATAGCAACTGCCAGGTGTTTCTCCCAGTGCACGATGACTCAAACCGTTTAAGTTTGTCGTGAAGAAGCTGAAGCAGAAATTAGCGGCGTAAAGGCAGTCAGCTGTGATAAAATCCACTCCGCCTGCTCCCTGGCAGCCCACGCTCACCCCCAGTCTCTGGCTTTCCATAAATCTTCCTCTCTGCGAAATCCCTCTCCCACCCATCCCTCTCCCACTCAGGCGAGCTTCGGCCAAAGCTGCACTTGTAAATTGAAGAGCGCACTTTGGCTGTCGACTGTCAAAGCCCTCGCTCGCTTCGGACATCTCAGTTGGCTTCCAGTCGCGCGCTCTCGCTGTCGTGTGTGTGTTCTCGATCGCGAGAAAACGTAATTAAAGTCGGAATCAGAATTAGTTAATGCTGGATACCCCGGGCCGGGTGATATGGTGAAACTCTCCTCGGCGGCGTCGGAAAAGCCCAGCGTGCGGCGCGATAAAAACCTATAAAGGCCAGTGGCAGCTGATGGTTCGATAAAAGCGCATGCGCGCTGCCTCATTGGTTTCACTCCAAGCCGGCGCACAGAACCGAACGATTCGATCCACTGATCCACCGATCCGAGAGTACCTTGTGGGATCCAAACGCGGGACAGTCGTTAAACCTGGTGACCAAATCACTTGACATCCCAAAAACCAATGCCGAAACCGTAACCCACACCGAAATAAGAAACAATAAAAAACCGGAGACAGAGACCAGCGACCAGCAACCAGCGACCAAAAACGGTTCAACTAAAGCGACGAGAGCGAAACTAAAGTGAAAAGCAAACCGACTAATTGAAGTGTCTTCAGCTGTCTGTGTCTCGCAAACGTGCAAAGGAAACAAACAAAACGGGAAACGGAATAGGCGACGGCCGCGACAACGGCGCAACACCTAATAGCTAACAAAATATTTATAAATAAATACCTATCCGGCGGCCACAACTACGGCAACAATAATAACAATAATAATAACCGGCATTAACATTTAGTCGTGCCAGTTTGTTTATTTTATATACACATACGCGCAGGCCCCATAAAAAATATCAGATCGAGATATAAACAAAGTCTGAAGCCGATTCCCGGATCCCCTGCTCTGTGTATTAAGCCCCGATCCCGACGCAGACGGAAGCCGTCCTCAGAATATATATAGTTATATAGACGCACGGACAACATGCCGCCCATGTGGTTCAAGATGATCAAGGTCCTGGTGCTGCTCTTCGCCCTCTTCACCACGGTGAGCATTCTCTCTTCTCTCTAAGCAAACAGTCGAACCTAAATAGCTGGAACTATACCAGAAGTTAGTGGAATATTCCATAAAATAATTGAATGAAGTAATGTAGGGAGAGATTTAGACAATTATTTGTTAATTTCATTTTATTTATTATTTTGATTTTAATAATACCTTGATTTTTTCATTAGAAGTAGATATAACTCATTAATTTTAGATATTCGTTTATGGCGTTTATTTGAGAGGTAATAAAGTCATACACCTCTTTGTTAAGTGTCTCTCAAAGTTTCCATTGTTTTTTCTCTGGATCTAATCAACTCAAAAATCATATAATTTTAAATTTTAATAGTTGACAAGCTTTCTTTTGTGCTTAAAAATGTTCAAATGAACCAAAATATTATAGAATATTATACAAGCTTTGTTAACTCAACTGGAAGTCTCGCTATGAATCGATTTTGTGCGGACAGCTGGTTGTTCCAGTTATGAAAGTTCGACTGCAGTGTCTCTCTGTTGTTTCTGTGTTGTGTGTGTTTCTCTCTCATGCATTTTGGGCTTTGGGTCATTACTTCCCTCATCTCCGACTACCGTAGATTTTCCTGGCCTGCACCGAGGATTACCATAAGCCGAAGGGCGTTTTCAAGTTTATATACATGCTGTTTAGACAGATAGTTTAGAGCGATCGAAAAACCCGTTTCGCATTGCCACCGGCGACGGGGAGCTGTGTGCAATTTTCATTATTTTTCTTATAATAAATGCATATTATCGGCATTGCAGTAATGTGCATTAATTGACAGCAAGTGATGCCAAGTGATTCTGCACACGACTTCCGAGCTAATTTACTGTCGCCGACAAAAGGGATTCCGCCGCCCAGTAATTAATTGGAAAACTATTAGAACGTCTGTCACTCGGTCTGTCCGGTTTTCCTCGGAAATCCAAACAAACACCCATCCGGCTCCAAAGATCACTTATTTTTTTTGACTCTGTCCAAGTTCCAAAGGGTTTGTGGAAAACCTTAAAACTGATATGGAAGACTTATCCAATGTTTGCCAACGAAAAAGTATTAATAAAAAAAAGCTTGACAGCTAATTGCTTGACAAGCTTGGGGAAAAACATTTCCGAGAAATCGCAAAACAAAAGTATCCGGCGATTACGTGCTCATGGGATTATGGGCGGGCACTTAAGATCGGGTTTTATACGAGCGTGGCAAGTCCCAATTTTGATTTGGGTAAATTCTTCAAAATGTCGATCTAGAAATATAATTTCCAGAACGATAAATTAAACTTTCAAGGTAATTAAGGCAGTTAAATATATGAAACGAAATCAGCTTTTATTTATAAATAATTAAAATTCAACGAAACAAAGCAAATTCAGATTAGAGTCTTTAATAAACAATTGATTTTCAGTAATTAAGTGCCCTTCGATGAGACACATCTAACTTTAGTAGGCCAGGTCCGAGTTTTTCGTAATAGATCCGATCCCCGCATTATCTCATCGACATTTTCCCTTACTCATTCTCTCTCTCACTTACTTCGCTGATAACCAAAGAATCGGAAACGGCTTTCGAGGCTCTATAATTTTTGGGAAGCTCTGCCTAATCTCACGCTGCCCGAGAATTATCAGCTCGGAAACTGAACTCTCGCTCTGTTGCTATCTGGGGTTCGGGTTCGGGTTCGGGTACGGGTCCTAACTCAACGGAATTTGAAGGCAGATACTGCGCTTGCCCAGAGCGAAACAGCTGTTCAAACTCCTCTCAAATACGCAAATGTAGTGCCGGTGACAGACAAACAAACAACAGCAACGGACTCTCGGAGTACCTGCTACACCTATGTAGTTAGTTGTCTTGGCAATGTTGATGAACCGAAAACAAGAACAAGAACAAGAAAAAAAAAAAACAATCTCTCCACTCTTCTGCCTGTATCTTTCAGATAGTTTGTATCAATAGCGAAATATCGAAGCGGCGCGAGGCCGAGGCGGCGGCGGCGAATGCAGCGGCAGAGTTGGCGGCCTTAAAGGCCGCCACCAGCGGGAGCTCGTCAGGAAAATCCGAAGGTCCTGACGCCGACATGTCCGGCTTTACGTCAGAAAACGTGCTCGCGATTCTGCGCGGACCCAATAAGACCAAGGAGGTGTGAACACAGACCCCGTCTCTAATCCTTTTCCTCAAAAAAATTCCTCAAAAAAACTCCCTTCCCCCCATATGTTTCCCTCATACACTCCGATTTTTGTGTCGTCTTTGTGGCTGAATTTTGTTGTTGTGAAAACCCAGACTAAACCGCCTGTCGTCCTGTCTTTTTCCGCTACAGTTGCAGGCCAAGGATCTCAATAAAATCCTGGAAGAGCTCTTCATTGTGAACGATGATAAGGGTTTACACCTCTTTAATGTAAGCACCAAAATTTCTCATGGATTTTTTTTTTTCACAAATTCGTCTTTTGGTTTTAAAAAATGCTTTTGATTTGAGGGAAGAGGTTTTTCTTTAAAGAAGGTGTGAAATTAATTCTATTTTAGCAATAAAATCAATAAAATAAATTCGTTTTGGAATTTAATTTAATTTTAATAGTAATAGTAAAAAATAAATTTTTAATGATATAAATTGACTATTACAAGGCAAGAAAATCCTCATAAAAAATCTGTTTTTAAAATTAAAAGGACGAATTTTCACTCCGCTATATTTTTTCCACTCCACGTCTCACCCACTCTCTGGCGCCCCCATTTCACCCCCCTCTCATCTCCAATCACATCTTTTGTGTGTGTGGGCTGTGTGTTGTCTCTGTGTGTTTATTTTCGATTTGGCTGAGAGACTAACACGAGTGAATTCTACCCGCACAGACCACAACGACCGCGGACAGTGCACCCTCCTCACCAGTCATGCCCATACCCACCATGCCGGGGGCCCAGCCCCAGGGTCGTGGACAGTCCCCGGTCCCGACCAGCCATTACCATCAGTACCACGGCCTGAGCCAGCCAGACCAATACTTCAAAGTGCAGCGCTCCCCGGACGGCAAGCTGAATCTCGTCTTTAACGACACCTTTGTCTCGTTGCAGGGGACCAACGGCCAGGCCCTAGCCCAGACGCAGTCTAACCCGGCCCCGAACGTCCGGAAGCCGCAGTCGGACAGTGAGTACCTTTACCCTTTCCTAAGATCCTTCAGCTACATTCGATACTCGAAACATGCTGCACTCGAAATAGGAATCGCCTTTGAAACAAAATCTTTTCCATCTTATAGAATTATAATATAATATAAAGGCGATTCCAATTTCCAGTGTGTACAATTAACAACTAAATCGATTCCATACTCACTTGGCCAACTGCCTTTGGCGCTTGCCTAACTTTTAGCCTTTGTGTTCCCAGGACCCACTAGCATACATCGTCGTAATGAAAGCGTCACAGCACCGCCACAGCCATCGGTGAACATGTCCAGCAGCTCCCAGTGCGGCGACGAGGGCAACCAGGAGTCCAAGTCCTTCTGCACCCAGGTGGACAATTACCCAGACCTCTCGGCCCTCAAGCAGAAGCTGGCCGGAAAGTTCGCCAGGTTCTTCAACGACGATCTCGTCCAGCCCACGGACGTGAGTGCCCGTGTCGGCTCTGCCGAGGACGAGGTGTCCCTGTGCCGCACCAAAAGGCACATCCTGTACCCAAAGAAGGGCCTCAAGGCGGACAACTCGTGGCAGCTGATCGTCAACGACGAGGAGTTCAAGCAGGGCATTCAGATCGAGGAGTGCGAGTGAGTTGGAGAGGAGAGCCAGAACCAGAAAGCGGCAGCATTACTTATCTATTTACTTTCCAGGGAAAAGGACCTGCCCTGCGACTATGCCGAGAACTTCCCGTTGCGATTCAAGCCCGTCTGCCGGCAGCACTATGTGATGCGGAACCTGGCCAGCATCCCCAACACCGGGCAGCTGGACGTGGTCCAGGACGTCTTCAAAATCCCCTCCTGCTGCAAGTGCGTGCTGGTGAAAGTCCCGTGAGGGCCAGTTCAAATGTGATTTGTGATTTTGGAGGTGAGACCAAAGTTTATTATTCTTTTGACATGGAATTTGCACGTTAAAATGGGACACACGAAACAGGGGAACGATCAAAGGCGCAGGCATCCTTCGGGGAATTCCTGGAAGAGTGTCGCAATTGTCACTTGACCAACTTGCGCAGGGTCCAGCCGACGGCGTAGAATCCGGTCAGCTTCAGGGCCAGGCCCTTGCCATCCTTGGTGAGGGCCTTGAACTTGTACTCCACATTGCCGAAGACACGGTCCATGGTCACGGGATTAAAAGAGAGAATATCGAGCGTTTGCAGCAACGAATAAGGATATCCTTGGACTTTACTTTATCGGCTTTGTATTCTCAAAGTAGTGTTTATTATTGAGAGTTTGAGTTGAGTTTAAGTTTTCAGACTCATGAAATGTTTTGACAGGGTCATGATACAATATATACAAAGTTAACTAGCTTTAATAAGTTTCTTTCTAATATTTAATTATTTACCAAAACTTTACTTCTTCTCTCTTTGCAGCATCAAAGTTTCACCCACCACAGAATGGCAGGCCAAACTGTCCAGGGGATCGTTGTTTTATTTCATAACCTGTACCCTTGATCTTAATTTTAATGCACAAAAATTCAGAGTCCACCCTAGGCTGCGTTAAAAATAATTTTAAATATCTAAATCGAGTCAACGTCAACCTATTCGTGTCATATTTCCCATAATGACTTGCTTCCCTGTCTAACTTTTAAGCTAGAAATGCATGCAATTAGTCCTAGAAAAAACACAACAACAAAAAAAGAAAGAAAGAAAAAACACCACCTAACTATGTAAGAAATGTATGTTTAAAGCTGAACAACAAGATAATGTATAATAAATGTATGCAAGTACATGCCAGCAAAGTAAAGTTCTTTGAACCCTGAATCTGAATGCCGGGTGACAGTGGCTCCTGCGGAAGGCGGACAATTTATTTGATTATTAACAATAGTCGAGCAAACCAATTACACCCTAGTGAGTGTAAACACGGCCCGGAGTTCCTCGACTGTCAACGCCAACGCGGCGTATGCGCGATGAGACTGAATGAATGCATTGGACGGCGCCGCCGACACATGTAGAAATCAATAGGATTTATCGATTCCGAAAACACAATAAACTATGTCAAAGTTAGGGGGCAAACAATGCGAATGCCGATGGGCGGGCAAAGTGCCACCATTTAATTACTATTATTAGTTAGCCTTTTTCCCAGTGTCGTGTCCATTCGATTGGGAATCCGGCCCGGTTCAGGGTCATCAATCATGCGCCTCCCAATAGCCTCCGAACACCCGCGGCCATATCAATTAGCAACTATCCATATATCTCTTCCCTAGCTCCCATTTGTATTGGACTTTTTTCACTCATTACTCCTCTGGATGGTGGTCACTTCGTGTTCGGTTCTGATTCACTGTGGCAACGCAAGGCGGTGGGACTTGGTATCCGCACATCAGCATACCCCGCTGAGTCATTACAGTATACTTTTGAGTAATACAAAGGATGGCATTATCCGATGATTCAGTATATACATTACTCCAAATATATTTATATACTTACTCTCTTACTCTCTGTGCATTTGCTTTAGTTCTTTAATTAGTTAAGCATCTGTTTTTGCAAGTGTGTTGAAGTCGTTTAAGGTTTGTTTTTACGTTTGCCTTGATAGAATAGGTAACAAGATTGTTTATTATTAGTAAAATGACTCAAGATCAAAAAAATAAGGTTTTTAGTTCGAACACAAACTTTTTTCTAGAGATTATTGTAAATATGGGAGTTAAATATATGTTATATCGGATATATAGGTTTATATACGTTCTTCTGAAACTTTTAAAATATGTTTACAATAATTTTCTTAATAAAAATTTCAACTCACATTAATAAATATATTATTTTTAATAGGAAGCCTTGCAATGTTCCCAAATTGAACCACTAGAACCCAGGGACTTCTCCTGCAAAGGGTACGAAGGCACAAACAGAAATACGGACAACATGCAGGACAGTCAGACACTGACAAGGTTTTTTTTTTTGCCTGAAGAGAGGAGGGGTTGGGTTTGGGGGTTCCCTTTGGTAATTGCCGCAGCACATTTGCATGGCCGAAGGAGTTAATGGGGGTTGCCGTTGCCTGATTTGTTTGTTGGCTGTATTATACACTGGCATTGTGCGGGGCACGTGTATTGTTGTTATTCGGTTGCTGCTGGCGCAGGCAGGCAGGCAGGTGTATCGGTGCCGTATAAATACGGTCTGTTGACGACGCCCGGGCTCCAATCCGCCGGTAGTCGCTGCTCCACACCAGTCGTCCGGTTACTTACTACGGAGTTACAGAGTTACGGAGCTCCAAGTTCTCCGGCGTTACGGTTGCACTTTTTTGCCGGCACATAATGCCAAATTATGCAACTGTCGACTGCTGTTGCCGCTAGCTGGAAAAAGCGATAAGTGGAGTGAGCAAAGAGAGCTATACAACTGTTCCCAGCTGCCAGCGTAACTGTTCTCAGACCGCTAAAGGGCGCAACATGTGGGCGCTGTGACGTGCATTCAAATGATGAGCAGCTCATTGATATGCCCAGAAGTGCTTGGAAAAATCACCGAGTTGGAAGCAGAATCCCAGGGAAACCTGATGGAATAAATCCAGAAAAAATCACCGGAGAATGAACTAAGCTACCGGGCTACCGAGTGACTCAATGCCATGGCAATGGAGGACCGCAGCCGCATCTGGAGCACGGGCAACATCAATCATGGCTTCTTCAGCGACAATCTGCAGCAGCAGCCGCTGCCCCTGCAGAGATTGCAGACACCGGGTAAGAGTCAGAGATCTAAATTGTAATTGTAAATCGGTAAATGAATTTAAAACGAATCAGAAACATGCCATATAACTTAGTTTCAATCGATTTCTTTAGAGAGCTATATCAGATCAAAATCAACATGGTCTATGACTAATTATTTATTGTATATGGTATATATATAAGCTGAATTCCTTAGGTAATGCAGTATTTGAAGCGTATGAGTCAGGCAGCATACACATATTGAATTTAGGTTCGTAGTAACATCGCGTCTAATTAGCCAATTTGTGGCCCTTTTTGCCAATTGAAATCGCTAACCGCAAAGCCCCGATCAATCGATTGGAGTCAGCGTCACGATATGTAGGTAATGGGACACGATCTCTGTATTTGAATCTACCGGAACCAGGTGTCGTAGAACGAGCCAAAGCTCTGGATCTTGGTTGAGACCCGCCAGTTCTTGGCCCACGGGGTCGTGCCCACCAAATTCTTCTTCTCCAGGTTATCCTCTTCCTCGCTGTTCTCTTTGATTTCGTTTTTGGAAATACTAATGCCATCGTCCTCCTGATCTTCGTTGACTTCCGGCAGGGATGTAACGGAGGAGGACCTGGTCTCCGGTAAGGTCTCCTTCCTCTTGTTGATCTTGTTGTTCTGCGGCATCTGCTCCCTCAGGCGACTGAGCCTGGCCAGCTGCCAGAGCTTCACGAATCGCTTTTGCAGGACCAGGCCCACAATCATGAGGGCCACCGCCATGAAGACGAGACAGTCGAAGGCCATGGACAGCATCTCGAAGGGCCTGCCGATCCTGGCCTCGAACTTGGCGGCCTCCTCGAAGATATCGATGGTGCGGTACACATCGTCGGCCATCCCAAAGAGGTTCCTCTCGATCTCTGAGGTGTTGAACAACATTACGCCTAGGCTATGAAACATTTTCGTGTGGTTTTTGTTTTCAAAATTTTGGGATTTTTTTTATAAATTTCTACAGGCCAGCAAAGACATCTGACAAAGGAATGAGGGGTATGGCAAGGTTGTGATGTGTCCTAGGCTATTTTGTTTCAACAGTAAAATATACCTAGATTACGACGTCTAAGTCTTATTTTTACTGATACAAAAACAACAAAAGTTTTTTTCTTAGTCTTCCGAAAATCGTCGAAACATTGGCCATAAAAGTTTCGATTCTCAGTGATCCAATTGCCAACTGCAAGGATATACAATCTTCTGTCTGCTGAATCTAGTTTCCTTTCTTGTTTTGATTTGAGTGCAATGCTTACATCAATATAACATATCGATACGAATTCCTAATGATATTGTTTCCTACGTTTTTTGAAGGCTTCTTTAAATTACAAAAATGATTCCAAGGACCGCCACTCGTGGCTAAAAAATTGTGTTTATCCTGGTTATCAAATGGAACCCCTGGTATTCTTCATTTCACATGTAAATTGGAGAATAGGTCGTGTGGTTAGCTGGGCTTTTGATTTTTTTAAATGGGTTCAATTGCTGTCGGTCACGCGAAATCGTTTTGAGGCCATTGAACCGGACGTTGTCACCAGCTTGTTCTATTGCGGCTTCTGCCAGGTGCATTTCCGCACTCGCAGGTGACAGACAGGTGTACATGCATTAGCCAGGCGATTAGGGACACAGGGGAGCCGCAGGACAACACCGATCAAGATAAGAGTAGCGAACACGAAAGCCACGAATTCCGGCTCTGTATTGACATTAGACTAATTAGTGTTAATAAAACGTGCCTCTCTCCCTCTGGGCTCGGTTAAAATCAATTTCTAGAAGCTAATTGAACAGAGAGCAGAGCAATTAGTGAGTCCAGATTGTTTGGAACCCATTACAGGTAACCTTAGCCTGCTATCGGCACCCGTGAGAGCCAATGGCAGCGGAGGCGGCAACGAGCTTGGCAACGGAGCCGGAAATGGACCTCTGGCCGCCGCCTCTGCCACGGCGAGTGCCAATGGCAAGCAGCTTCCCTACCAGCCCATAGAGCCCACTCTGGTGGGCATTCAGTCCAGGTAAGTACGCTTCAAACTGGCTTAAACTGTTAATTACCTGTCTCTCGTTTAGGTTCCGTCGCAGTTACTACCACAAGGTGGTGCTGGGCGGCCTGCTGGCCCTCGTAGTCATTCTGCTGATAGCAATCATAGTCGTAAGCCTAAGTAGTAAGTATTTTAGTTAATATTTTACTGAGTTCCATCACTCACCTTCTCCTTGATTACAGTTAAGAAATCCAGCTCGATTTGCCGTAGCAAAGAGTGCATCCGCACGGCGGCCAGCCTCATTTACGCCATGGACGAGCAGACTGATCCCTGTGAGGACTTTTACCAATTCACCTGCGGCCGCTGGGCCGAGGAGCACCCACGTCCAGACTCGGTGACCTCGAACGACTGGTTCCGGGAGCGGCAGGCCCACATAATGCGCCAGGTGCGGGAGTTCCTACGCTCGAACATCAGCCGAGCGGAGCCCGAGGCCGTGGGCAAGGCCAAGACCATGTACAGGGGCTGCATGGACACGAAGCAGCTGGATGCCAGGGACCTGGAGCCGCTGGTGGGCTACCTGCTGCGCTTTGGACTTCCCATTCTGCCCTCGTCGCTGAACCTCACCCTGGGCATGGGCTCCAAGTATGCCAGTGCCAGTTCCAACGGCAGCTACAACTGGCTGGAGTCCATAGTGGCCATCAAGCAGCACCTCAGCATGGATCTCATCTTTGGCTTCGATGTGTTTCCGGATCCATTCAACAGGACCATCAACAGGATTGCCCTGGGCACGCCGGAGACGGACTCGGCGTTTCCCTTGTAAGTAAAAAAAGGGATAATGAAAAGAAATAAAGTAATTATAGAGCACCCTTCTCCTCCAAGCAACAACGATGACTCGCACAAGCTGCTGCGCAAGATCCACCGGAAGACGATCTTCATGACGAACAGCGACGACGACGAGGACGACAACGAGGAGGATCGCGAGAGCGAGGAGGAGGAGGCGGCCCGCCAGACCAGCGCCGGAATGGCGGCATACCTGCACTACGTGCGCAAGGTCATCGAGAAGTACCTGCTGTACGTGGACCCGGGGGTCAACCAGGAGGAGGCCACCCAGGGCATCACGGAGCTGGTCAAGCAGGGCGTCAAGGTGGCCAAGAAGGTGCATGAGGCAAGTACTACTGCATCCAAAATTATTAAATATTAATGAACGTATTCCACAGTTAAAGGAAGACGCCGAGAACATGACCAAGCCCTCGAAGAACCCGGCGGACGACATCATCTACATCTCCCTGCTGGACCTGCAGAACCAGACGGACAAGAACATAGCGCCCAAGACGCTGCCCATCTGGATGCGCTACATGGAGCTGATCCTGAAGGGCACCAAGCACGCGGGCAACCCCCAGATGACCAGCAATCTGACCATCATCACCAGCCAGGCGGACATTTTGTACCTGCAGCACGTGGTGGAGTACCTGGAGGACACGCCGCCCTCCCACATCGAGTCCTACCTCTGGCTGAGCACCATCGAGGAGCTGGTGCTGCACACGACCAGTGCCATGCGGCTGCTCCACTCGGAGTACATGCGAGTGGCCATCGGGACAGAGGGCAGCACTCCCCGCTCCCTGTACTGCGCCAACGGGGTGAATAGCCTGTTCGGGATGGCGGTGAGCTATGTCCTCGCGGACGAGGAGTTCACCCGCGAGAAGCTGCCGCGCGTGCAGCGGATGCTGAGCGACATCCGGCGCTCCTTCGACCGCCTGGTTAAGTCCACCACCTGGATGGACGAGGCCACCAAGCGGAAGACCATCCAGAAGTCGGCCGAGATGAAGAGTTTCATCGGCTTCCCCTCGTGGCTGCGCAATGCCAGCGCCCTGAACGCCTACTACGAGGGCGCCGAGGTGAACGCCAGCACGCACCTGGAGAACCTCATGGACTTTGTCCACTGGCAGATGATGGACAAGCTGAACGAGATGGATAAGCCGGAGCCCATTGGCTGGGCGACGTCGCCCTCGAACGTGAATGCCTTCCACACGTTCCAATCGAATGCAATTAGTGAGTGCCCGGCGGGAAGAGATGTCCTTTCAATCCCTAAGCCTTATCTCTCCACTTCCAGCCGTGCCCATTGCCATTTTGCAGTATCCCTTTTACGACCTGGGTCTCGAGTAAGTCCGCCTGGCAGAGCACTCAGTCACCAGCACCAGCACCGGCACCGGCACATATCACAGAGCAAATAGACCACCGGGCTGCAGGCACGTTTTGCACCGCACCTTGCACTAATCCCTTCCAGAAATAGTCCTTAAACCCAGTTATTGTGTGCCGTGTCCTTGGCAGGGCTCTGAACTACGGCTCAATTGGCACCATCCTGGGCCACGAACTGACGCACGGCTTCGATGACAGTGGCCGGCGCTTCGACCGGGCCGGGAACATGGTCGAGTGGTGGTCCAACCGCACCATCGACGAGTACATCAACCGCACCGAGTGCTTCGTGGAGCAGTACAGCCGCTACCACCTCGAGGACATCGATGAATATGTGAGTGCAGGGATGCTGGGGTTTCCTGTGAAGTTAGCAGAGGAATTATATGATTTTTTCGGGGTGGAGATTCTCACCTTTGTACCCTGTTCCCTCCTCAGATTGATGGCGAACTTACTTTGGGGGAAAATATCGCCGACAATGGTGGCATGCGGGAGGCCTTTTATGCGTACCGGCTTTACGTCAAGGAGGTGGGCCGGGAGCGGGCCAAGTTGCCCGGGCTGGAGCACTACACCCACGAGCAGCTCTTCTTCATCTCGTTCGGGAACCTGTGGTGCGAGACCTACACGCCGGCGGCCTCGCGGTACGCCCTCAGCGACTCCCACTGCCCCGGCCAGATGCGGCTGCGAGGCGTGCTGTCCAACTCCGAGGAGTTTGCCAGGACCTTCAAGTGCGCCCGCGGCACACCGATGAATCCCAGCCAGCCCAAGTGCCGCATTTGGTAGTGGCCTCAACAGTGGGGCAGTGGAGGGACAACAACAGGAACAGTCAAGTGATTTTTCTACATATTCGTACTTTAATTCGTAATTAGTCTAAGGTTTAGATCGATTATACAGGTGTGTCTTTTGCACGGCTCTTGAGGTGCAAATAAATGGTAAAAGCTTTTCAACGGAACCTCTGCGCCGCCGCCCAAGAGTAGGCAACCCTTTGTGTGAGTTACAAGCAAACATTGCATGCTTTGGGGCTTTATTTCTCTATTCGGTACTTCACTTTAGATCCAAACACTTTTTATATAAACCTTTAATTGATATTACATTCCAATATACATTTCAATCTTGGTAAAATTACATTGAGTCGACACGTACACTTACATTTACGAGACAGAGACAGACAGACAGACACTCGCACACACAACACACACGCACAGCACACACACGTTCCGTGGGAGATTCTTTGGTTGTCCTTAATATCCTGCTCTTCACAACTCCGTGCAGCTGCCGCTCAGGTGGGGCGTTCGGGGCTGGGCACCTCCAGTGGCTGCTCGGTGAACAGGTGAGTAGTCCTCCGGCTGGACAGGCGGGGGGGAAGCTACCGCAAAACTGACGTCTCGGCATGTGAAAATTGACTCTGATTAGTAAAAAGAGAGTCGAGATTAGCAGTGAAGGTTTCTGGTTTAAAGAAATTGTTTTAATTTAATTTTAACTTGAAATTATTTATTAATAGTTTTATTCTCCAATTTCTACTTTATTAGAGAGAGATTTTTAAGTGTTTGAATAAGAAATGAAAATGAAATGAATAAGGATTTAAAGGATATATGAGACTCACCACTTGCATAGAATTCACTCGTAGCTTTCGCCTTGTGCTGATGTAGGTGGTGCAGGTGTCCACACGATTCAGACGCAGTTCCCCGTTGGTTCCTTGATTTTTTTTTTTTTTTTTGACACGTGATGGAATAAATGAAATATGAAAAAGATTTTTAGCAAATTTGGTAAACAGCTTTTCTGGAAAATGAACGAAAAACTTTTGGTTGGCGGTGCTCGGGGCATGCAGCAGGTGGGTGTCATGCAATGGAAATAATTACGAAATGCGACACAAAGTCTTCTTTGGATTTAAGACACTTTAAGTTAAGAATCAATTTTCAGCCAAGTTAAGCATAGATTTTTTCATTTTTATGCAATTAATTAATGATAGTGTATGGGTTTCAGCTTTAAAAGTCAACCAAGAGGTAAGTTTTAACGAAATATAATTAAATAAATATAAAATCTAAATAAGATTTTAAATATTAAATGTTTATAAAACTCCTCAATTTATTTAACGAAAATTGAAAGGGCTGTTACCATGCATTGTAAAAATAGGTAAAGGTTCTGAATCTTTTATCCCTTTTCAAAAATTAATAAAAATAACTAATTATACAGAAGAGTTACATAAATCTCTATGGATTAAAAATCATTTCAAATAGGTGTTCAAATGTATGAATTTGAATATTTTAATCAAGAAAAATCAAAGATAATTACTCCATATAATTTTTTTAATAATTTAAAAGCCACTTTTTGCGACACTTCTGGTAAACCCATAAAAGCAATATGCCAAAATAAAATATTTTTCCGTGTAAAAATAGAAAATTAACTCGGAACACCTTAAAATCTGGATAAGCTGCATTAATTTTGTGAACGAAATGCAACTGTCTACACACTGAGAGGTTGGAAATGGAAACGGCACAGAAACGGATTCTAGAGAGAGTGGAGGGTAGCACCTAATGCGGATCTTAGGTTTCCTGACCAGCCCGAGCCCCAGCCCATCGCCGACTTGGCGATGGTGATGGTGCCTGAAGGCCATCTCACCGATAGCTCCTGAGCTGCTCTCGCCCCCGCCCCCGCCGCCGCGCAGGAGGCGGTGCAGGCAGCAGCAGCGCCGCAGTCCGGGGACCCGGTGCATGATCTGCAGGAATCCGCCCCGGAACCGGGCGTTCATGTAGCAGTAGATAACCGGATTGTAGCAGCTGTGCGACATGGCCAGCCAGTGGAAGGCGAACCACACGTACGGCAGCGGCGCCCAGTTGGCGAACTCCTCGTCGTTGAGCAGGAGCTGTGGGAAAAGGGGGTGGAAAATCAAAGGTCAGGAATATATATATCGGACCCCACTTACCTGCAGGATGTTGAAGGGCAGCCAGCAACTGGTGAATACAAACACAACCGTCAGCATCATCTTAACCATCTGTAAAGGCAAAAGAGGAAGCGGAAGGAAGCCTTATTAAGTCGCAGGACACTAAAGTCGGGTTCTATTTATAGGACTCTGCGGTCGTGCACCTCGCCCTTTGTTTCCCTTTTACGACCTAGGACACATGTGCCGGAATCTTTACGGATCTCAGCCTGCGGAGCCGTAAAATCTATAAACGGGCGCAGTTCTGACCATAAAACTTGGCCAACGAGTTCGGGTTTATTTATATAACAGGCAAGAGCCAATGACTTGCTTTTATGGCCACTTGCAACTAATTTTTATCGGGGCATCTTTAAGTCTAATTATGAACGGAGTCTTTAAGGCAAGAAATGTGAGATATCTGAAAAGTGTTCCCGTAAACTCCGGCTCCCCTATTCGGCACGCAAGTTGGCCATAAAGCCAGGTTATTGCCGTTTCCGGAAATGATTTTGTTTGTCAGCTGGTTCATAACAGGTGAAGGTTCCATGTCCTGTTCAGTTGCAGTCTTCACACACAAAGTGTGTCAGTCAGTCAGACACACCACTCGCAGCCATAAAAGGTTGCCCAATTCAGTTTGTTTTTCCTGCGACACAGAATTCGGCAAATATGACGACATAATCTACTCTAACGACGAGCCCAGTGGCCACGTCTCTTCAACGTGACCACCTGATAAACTACTCGTAAAGCTTTACAGCTTTCAAGAGACTCCGACACGATAAAGATGTTGAGTTTTTGGCTTACACTTGGGAAAATATATCGTTTGATATCCAAAAAATATAAATAAACTACATAAAGTTGGATTTGCTGATATCTTAAAAAAATTTGAAAACTTGTCTTTACATTGCTTATCGATATTATCTAGGGAAAAATTCGAAATGATATCACGATGTCATCATAGCTTTAATATTTCGAAGGTTGAATAATCGAAATTATGTGTATCGTAAAATATCTATATTTTGGATACTATTTAAAACAAGATATAAAATTAACAACGCTTGAAGTTGGATCATGAAAATCATCTTAACTAAGCCACAAATTCTATAAAAAAAAAATATTTTATAATTATAATTCTATACTCCTACTTTTCCCCAGTGAAGCAGATAAGGGATCAACGTCAAAGTCTTTTAGCACAAAAGCATTTTATTGCGATTACCACTGCTGCTTCTGTTGCTGCTGATGATGCAAAGGGCAATAAGATGACAATAAACGAATCATATGCCAAATTCGCATGGAATCCCGGCGAGCGGATAAATTGAATGCGATTTACATGCAAATATTATGGCATAATCGCAAACTGTGGCTGCAGATCCTTGCTCAATATGCGGGGATTATGAATTGATTCAAACACACATCTGGCGACAGTTTTCCGTTTAGCGAAGCTCCCTGGCAGTTTGGTTTTATTAACTTGACCCGGCTTCTTTTTATTATTGGCTGGAAAATGGGAGAGGAGAATTTTCCGCGTTGGAGTTGCCAAGTTGCTTAGTTGCTGGGGGTAACGTTGTTAACGAGTGCTCAACGAGGCCATTTGATTCGTTTTAATGCCTCGTTAGTCGGGGGAGTGTTAACAATGTCAACATTAAGTATACGCCGCACTGGCCGGGCGTCAAAACAACGCCGGGATGCAAACGCAACGAGCGAAGCCAAGCAAGCTCAGGGTTCGTAATGAATGTTTATACAAATATGTGTGCGCTCAGACATCGTCTGGACACGCGTCTCCGCCAGCGGTGACCTTTGGCCTCCGCCGAGCATGTTGGTGGCAGTTGAACCCTGGTCCCCCAGGAGCTTTCCCTTTTGCCTACAGGGAGCGGAAATCTTAGGGACTTAGTATGGAGTATATTAAGTATTAAAGGTTTCTTTTTCTTTGAATATAATATTTATTTTGCCTCTTTTTAGGTTTCCTTCATATAAATATTAACTTTAATATATCCATTCTTAGCTTGCCTTTTATTTATATAAGTTCTGATTTTTCTCAGTGCTCTTGGCAAATTGTGGGTGTAATCTGCAGCGTCACCTGGCGATGGAGGAGACTCTGTGCCCCGGGGCCAACTCGAGTGCTGTATGACTCTCTTAGCGTATGTCATAGGAGCCGCGAGTGGAATTTCAGCGCCTGCGGCTGCAGTTTCATCTTTATTTTGGTTGGTAGCTGGTTTTGGCCACCTCAGCGAGACAGTCTCACGGCTTAATTGCTGCCGGCATTAGGTGCAATCATCGCCAGACCGTTTTCGGCTATTTGCGGTGCCTTGTCCGGGGTGTTGGTTTGTTTTTGAACTGGTTTAATGCCCCATCTGGGCTTACATAAAGAAATGAGCTCATGTCCGGGACTCGAACTCAGCACTGTAAGCGTTGTAATTCATCAAAATCAAAATGATTTCATGCCCACCACACCCACCAGAGAGCTGGAGGAACTGGGCCATCAAAGTCTTAAGCTGACAAATGAGCTTGGATCCGCTCAATGAGGCCGAAAGTGTTTCGGCTCGGATTTCTATCGAAAGGGAAAGGAAGGGCCTGCCCCAAACGAGGTGCAAAGCGTTCTCCCTTCCACTCTTTCCCTTTAGCTAATTCACTAATTAAATTTCCCAGCACGTCCAAAAAGGACTCCTTACTGGTTTCTCCTTTTAGTTTGTTTAATTAATGCAGGAGGCATGCCTGGGTCAGAGTTGATTGCTTTTTAAGTGCCGGGAATTTGATTTATTTCCGAGGAATTAATCGAGCTTATTGAAGAATTTTTACAATTCAAGTTGGAAAGCTGGCGTAAAGTCTTTTTTTACTTTTTGGTAAATACATCCAAGGTTGTGGTTCCATTAAAATGCCATACATGAAATGTATTTTTTTTTTCTTAAATGAATCAATAAACTCTCATGTTTGAACCTTAAATAAACCCCTTAACTGCGTTGTTTATTTACCTTTTCGCAAGATTTAATTTAGTTCCGTTATTTGTTAAGGCTTTCCCACAAACAACTGTCCAATCAGTTACACGCAGAAAAAAGAGGGGCGTTAAGCGCATTAACAGGTTTGATTGCAATTTCTTTTGGCCATGCCTCGTAATTTTGATTGCTCTCCTGGGTTTTTTTCCATCTGCTTAGCTCTAAGCCATTGAAAGCTGCGGAATTGGTGAGTAAACACACAAGAAAAGAGTTGGCCATAAATTGAAAGCCAAATTTCATTCACAAACCGTCGTCGCATTTTGCGTGGGACTTACGAAGGGGTAAAAAAATCTATATTCCCGAGTGGGAACTAGTTCAATCAGCGGTTACAGCCATTAATCACTCCATTTCACTTATCGATTAGCTCGTGCCCGAGGTGATCTTTGGCCTGGCCAAATCCCCGAAAGGTACTGACCCGCATGCCTCTCGGCCAGCGGTAATTGAAGCCGACTTTTAATTGCCAAACAATTGCGAAAGTGCCAAAGAGAAAGAGGGTTAGAGAGCAGGCAACTTTGTAACATTTTTTGGTAACTGAAAAAAAAAAACGAGGAAGGGAAGCTAACTTTGATAGGCCGCTATTTCTATACCCTGGCAGTATGCTATTTTATTTGGAAATCGATTATAAGTGAGTCAAGAAATCATAAATTTTGATATCAAAAGTAAAAGTAAATAAGTATTAAGTGTAAAAGATTTTAATGCTTAATCGGAATAAATATGACATTTTCATTCCTTAATAATAATAATAATTATAATTATAATTAAAACGCCTCTGTTGTTGATGCTTATTATTATTTCTTCACTGCGTTACAAACTTCTGCTTAAAATTATATACCCTGCAAGGGTTAAAAAATAACCGCAACCCGGTTTTAAATCGTTTTATCCATGAAATGGCCAAAAATCAAACGGTCATTAAACAATTCCCTCCGCGGCGGGCAGCCAAACTAATCAGCAACTAATTTGCGCAGCAATTTACAAGCCAAGTTAGCGTCAAAATTAGTGTAAACTTCACTTGGCAAAGTTTTGATGCTCTTTAAAATTGAATTTTCTTGTTTTCCGGTTAAAAATTTGCAAACTGTTCTTTGGTAATTTCATGTTTATTTAACTGTTTAAAGCAGCTTCGTATTTTGGCTTTAAGATGTTGCTTTGGCATGTTTATAAAACATGTTGCAGGCATACAGTGTTGCCAGCCAAAAAATGTTGCCAGCTTTGGAGTGTTGCAACAAGCTGCTAAACGAGGAAATATATTGTTTTGCTTTAAAGTGGAAGTTTTTCATTAAATAAAATAAATAACAGTTCTTTTACTTTTCATAGAATATTAAAAATTCGACCTATATCACATTTTCTATATTAAATTCATGGCAACTAAAATTTTAAGCCAATTTGCTGCACTTTCCTTAACCATTTGAAGTGAGCGAAATAACAAAGTGACTATTTCAAAGTATCGTAAAAATCCAAAAGTCATAAAAAATAATCAAATAAAAGCAGGAAAAGCAAAATTGGAGTGAAAATGTGCAAAGGGCGGTTTGCAAATGGACCTGCAATTATATAGATGTATATATATTGCCAGAATAACAAAGCATCAGGGGTTGGTCATTCACCGACCAAGCCATATTGGACGATAAAACCGCGTTAAACGAAAGCCCAGAAGTGTTTTTCGCGGAGTTTTTGGAGTTGTATATATATGTACATATAGTATATATGTTTTCTCTCTGTACGTGAGCCGACTTTTACTTTTACGACCGACATACATTATAATTAACCCGAGGCCTCTACCGGAGAGACGACTAGGGAGTAAGAGCAATTAATTAAAGCGCCCAAAGTGTCATAAACCGTCCGAAAGAGCTGTCAATTAAATGCGGAAAGGTTGCGTATCCGCCCCGTACTCTGTGCTCCGTGCTCCCACCTTCGCTTTCCGCCTTTCGCCCTCCGACTCCTCCTCCCAGTGACTGACCTCGCGGAAGTGTTGCGGCCGCGATTTATTGTGGGCGTGTCACTCCCAGGCGCAAAAACAAAAAAAAAAAAAAATCAGCCAAAAAACGTCGCCTCCCTCGGAGTGCAAAGTAAAGGTCATAAAAGTTGTCCGCTTATGCCACAGCATATATATATAGAGTACATACACTTGGATAAGAAGGGCGCGGAAGTGTTTACTCTGCACTGTCCGCGACACGGATCCCGAGTCCCCTCATGTTTGTCCTGTACGTCCTCCACACCAAATTGAATTTTAAGCATTTTTCAGCTGGCCATAAATTGCTTTTTCAGCCCCCGCATCGTTTTAATGCGTATTGCTGTTGACACTCGTTTATATTAAAAAAATTTTATTAATTTTTGCCAACTGCGATTTAAATATTTATGGGGTGGTCGTCGCGTCTTGCAATCTTTAACATATTTTTCTGCTGAATCTTAATTTAGGCAATATATTCACTGGAAAAGTTTCAGTTCTGGCAGCTAATAACGAGTCTTGTTAGACGAACTCCCTGACAAAGGTGACACAAAAACTGCACTTTGGTAAATATATGCACAAGGATATCTTTCACTTGCCCCCGAGCAGTCCCTACAGATTGTCGACCTGCATCCTGGGCAATGGGTCGTATGCTTACTTCCATTGAAATCCAGCAGCAGAAGCTTCAAAGTGCACAATAGACGAATTGAAGGACATTTCGCAAACAGGATGTGCACCAATTTGCGACAATGTTGCGGGTCCAGGAACTTTTCAAATTGCCCAACTGCAGGATGGGCGTGTTTGACAGTCGGCGTGCAGGATCTGCCAATGTTTGAATTATTGGGAACACACACGGCCCACCCACGGCCTGTGTTTGCCACGAGCACAGCGCTGTTTAAGGCCAAGTTTCCTCCTGTTTTTGGCCAATTGAAGACAGCGGAAAACACGTCCGCCGGTTTACGAGCCAGCCAGGAATAGCCGCTCCACGTGCACCGTGTTCCAGCCTCGGAATTATATTGTCTTGTTTTTTGTTTTGTAATTTACGACCCAGCCAAACAGGACAAGGTCAAAGTGAGTTAATTAGGCATATAGAATTGCGATCTGAATTGGATTAAGACCAGAAATAAATGCTGATTACTCTTTGTTTTAAGTTTGAGGGTCTTAATTAAATGTTTTTATATATTAATTAAAATTTGAAAGGCTCTAATTAGCCATACATTTAAAGCGCTTAATATTTTAACTGAAAATGCACCCATAAGCGAAATTAATATTATGTTGTGTGTTATTAATCAAATCAAAGCCCCTCAGGCAAAATCACTTTGATATCAATGAAAAACAAAAGCGAAAATTAAATGTCATAATAATAGTTTTTACTTGTTTAAGCAAACAATAATGCACATTACTGAGAACGTCAACACGATGGAGTACCTAAAAATACATTTTAATCAAACAATAAATTAAATAACAATAGCACTACGCATATTTAAATTGTGCATCATTAATGGCAAAATTCCTGAAACAGGGCTAGCTTCTCCTGAAATCTTGTTTTCCTTTAACCCTTGAAATTTAAAACCTGCAGTAACAAATTTCACTTGAATTTAAATGTTTAAAATATATTTTAAAAAGTTTCTTGGTTACTTTGTTATCGCTCATTCATAGAATTTAAATATACTTCATTTTTCAAATAAAACTTGCAACACTTGCAAAGTGCTTTTCAGTTCGTTTATTTCTGGAAAATGTAGTCAAAGGATTTATGGGGAACTCGATGAACTAAAACGTTCTGCCGGGCGAAGCTTTCCATAAAGGATTACCATTGATGGCAAACAGCAATAGAAAAGGCCATAGCCAAGGACAAAACAACCATCGGTTTGGCAGCAGAGTTGGCCTAAACTGGCGGAGGCGGGGGTTATTCTCTCATAAAATAATAACGCTGAAAACAAAGGCAGCGACACAAACCGAATTAAATTGCAATGAATTGTGGCTGCCAGGTAAAAGATAGTCCACGACACACCGGTTAGCCCCTTCCTTTTCTACCTCTTTAAAGAGAAAATTCAACAAAGTCTGTTTACATATTTAAAGAAATAATTTTCAGCAAGATATAAGATATACAAAATATTTGCGAAAATGTATCAAGTCTAGTATTTTGATAAACTATAAGTTATTAATATTTAATTAAGAACAAACCAATACACAATCTTTGCGAAATCCCAGTTTCATTTTAAACATTTATTTTGGCAATGCTTTGGACCAAAATGGGTTAACAAAAGCAACTCCAGCGAAGTGAAAGTGCCAAAGCAGGGCACAGACAATGACAATGCCGTTGCTGTCCGTATACTTAAGGCATTAAAACATGGCAACAGAAAAAAAGATAAATAAAAAATAAATTGGAAAAAAGAGAGGAAAATGTAAGCACAGGCAGATGGTAGTGTTTCAAAGGCAATTGGTAATGACAGCGAACAGCCAAAGCAACAGTTTGTCATTAGCAAAGTCAAGCTAAAAAGTGACGCCCCTCGGAAGTGGTAATCAAACTTTGAACTGCAAAAAACACGACTTTAAGGGTTACTTGGCCGGAAGAATACTCTGGATAAAAATTAATTACAGGAACCCAAAACACTGGTCAGCTGAGGGAAACCGCAGCTATGTTAATAATGGCAAGGAATTACTTTTTAATTAGTTGGCAACTCCCCGAGCAAGGACTGGCTCCTTAGTCGCTTTAAAAGGCCAATTAGCGGAACTTATTCCTTTCCTGCTGAATGTTGAGGAAGGAAGAAGTATTAGCTAACTCTTTAAATAAATGTAATATCATTCCCCTTCTCACTCTCAGTTCAAAAGATCTCTTGATTTTTTTTCGTAATTTTGTCACCGTTGTTTTTTTTTATTGTGCATAAAGTACTTAGGCCTAGTATAATTAAAATATATATATTTATATGTATGGAGCATTGTGTCGAGCCCCGCTAATTCATCTGCTACATATCATCGTCGTCCTCATCGTCGTCGCTCTTCCGGGCGCCGGGCGGAGTTCCCAGCGAGGAGGAACCGCCGCCCGTCGCCTATTCGCTAATAGAGTTCGTCTTCTTCCGGGGCAGGAAAGTAGGCAATGGAGTGAAAATCGGTGAAAATGTACAGATGAGTGGGGGGACAGCTGAGTGAGTCGTGGGAGGGAAACGTATTATGTACAAAAGTCGTGGGCGAAAGCGCCGCCCCCTTTAAGACTGAGAGAGGTCTGGGACAGGTCACAGGACAGGTTCCAGGACAGGTTCCAGGACAGATCCCAGGACAATGGTTAAAGATCGTAGTGGTGTTAATGTGATGCGTGGATGATGGTGCTTTCCGAGCGGAAACTGGGGGCGTGTCAGCTTTCAGGACTAGTCAGCAGCTTGGGCCGAGTTCAAAGTTCGCAGCGGGTGAGTGGGAGAGTTAGTACGGTCCGGACTTGCCGGGCGGGCCGTAGTTGCTGGACGGGGCCGAGATGGAGCCGCTGTCGCCGCCGGTGAAGCCGGAGTCGCCGCCCGAGGTGTAGCCGCCGCCGGTGTTGGTCTGGGTGAAGCCACCGCTGCTGGCGGAGAGACCGCCCGAGATGCCGCCGCCGCCGCCCGACTCCTTCTGGGTCTTGTACTTGATGAAGTACACCTCGGGCTTCGAGGGCTGTGTGGGCGCGGCCGTGGGGATGACGATGTCCTGCTGGTCCTCGGGCTTCTTCACCAGCACGTAGACCAGGGTCTTCTCCTCGTTCTGGGGCTGCACGGGAATGACGGGAGCCTGGTACGAGGGCGGAGATGGGGCCTTGATGAAGATGATCTTGTAGTGCTTCTGGGCCTGGCCCACGGGCAGGTTAGGGCGCTGGCGCACCTCCTCCTGCTCTGGTGGTGGGACGTGCACGTAGATGTGCTTCTGCACCAAAGTGGTGCCTCCGCCGCCGCCGCCTCCGAAGCCACCAATGCTACCGCCTACGAGTTGTTTGATATTTATAATAATTTCTTAAAGGACAATAAATCCAGGAAACTACAAACCTCCAAAGCCGCCGCCGGAACCACCTCCGAAACCACCGCCGGAACCACCTCCAAAGCCGCCGCCGGAACCTCCTCCGAAACCACCGCCGGAACCGCCTCCAAAGCCGCCGCCGGAACTACCTCCGAATCCACCGCCACTGCTGCCACCGAAGCCTCCACCGAATCCGCCGCCGGAGCTGCCTCCGAAGCCGCCTCCGATGCCGCCTCCGATGCCGCCTCCATGCGAGCCGCCTCCGGAGCCACCGCCGCCTCCAGGACGATTGTAGTTGTAGCCCGCTTCGGGCCGGGCGGCGGCTAGCGCCAGGCAGGACATTAGGATGAAGGCTTTCATGGCTGGGTCAACGGTGCGTATGGGCAACGTAACTGGGGTAGATGCTGCACGGATGCTGGGTTCACGGTTCTCACAACGCACTCACTTTAGCACTGGCTCTCACACAATCTCACAGTAATCCTCGGTCTGTGGATTCGTGGATTTCGTGGGTTTCGTGGGTGTCGTGGATTTAGTGGGGGGGAAAACAGAAACAAAACGGAATAATGGGTATTTTGTGTCGCAGGATGGGATCGAGGTGCCTCACGTTGCTATATCCTCGGCTGGCACTCGGCTGCTGTGTTTATTAGACCAAATCAAATGCTTCACTGACGAACCACTGCAGCCGCATCAGCAATTTATACAGAAATCCAGCCGAGATGCACGCCACCACCACCACCAGCTCAGCTGCGAGAGGGTTTTTCGCTTTTTCGGATTTCAGTTTTCGGTCTTCAGTCTTCGGTCTTCAGTCTTCTGTCTCCAGTCTTCAGTCTCCAGTCTTCCAGCTGTACGGTTGTGTGTGTCTGCGTTTCGTTTCGGCTATGATGATGATGATGCGACTTTGGTCTTTGCTTTCTGGCCACCACTGCGCATGCGTGGCGAGCAGGCCAATAATGAGGCTCTGTTTTGGCCATCTGTGTCGGTGTCGGTGTCGGTGCCTCTCCAACTCCAGTACCTGGCCGTATCTCCGGGGTTAACCTCTGTCTCTGTCTCTGACTCTGCCTCTGCCCATGCCTCGATCTCGGCCTGTCTCTGTACTTGTGACTGTGACTGTGTAGGTTGGCAAGTGAAACCGAAATTACCGCACAATCAACTTATTACAGCACCGCCGATTTCCCGCTGTCGGATGTGCTGGAGCTGGAGAGCCATCTCTGGCTACACTCGAAAGAAAAGGGGCACTATTTCACTCATTTTGTACAAAACACAGTGGTTAATATTTTATGGATGAGACTTTTAAAGTATTTATCATTTCATTTTGTAACTATTCATATTTTTTCTTTATGTTTAAATTTCATATACTATTTGAACCTTTTTAAGAGGGTTAATATTATAAGATTTAACAATTATATCGAAAATTTCTATATTTTTCGTGAATATGTAGTTTTTGAGTTTATTTTTTCTGTGCGGAGGTTATAGTAGAATACGTAAGAGATGAATTAAACGATCACTATAATCATACATAACTATCGCTATAAAGATTTCAATTATTATCCAATACATTTCAATAGTTTTGTATCGCTTAAAACCTTTTTAAGGTGATTTTGCATAATTCCTTCAAAGGCTTCTCAAATACATTTTAATTTTTATTGAAAATATGTTTTTAATGCCTTGAATAATCTTTGATCTTTATGCCTGGAGTAGGTCAGAATTCCCCCAGTTTCTCCCAGTGCACTCTCTCCCAGAGCCACCGCCAAATCGAGACCCAGTGTCGTGCACTTTCGCTCTCATCGCTGCTGGGCTGTCGGCTGTCTCTGTCTGCCGCTGCTGCTGCTGCCGGGTTAAATCCAAAGCCAAAGTTGGCGAGGAAAGGCGGAGGCAGTGCCTCTGCTTCAGCCTTAGCCTCAGCTCCAGCCGATCCCGCACTCGAGCGTCAGCTGGCCAGGTGAGCAGGCGGCTTTCCTCGGGGCCAGCCGCCAAATTATTGCACACGCTCACCATGAAAGTGAAAATCAAAGGAAAACTCCCGAAAACAATGGCAAATTCGAATAATTTGAGCTCTCTTTGTCTGCGGCGAATTTCTTTCTTTCTTTCTTTTCTCGGCCCCCTTTTGTATGACAAATGCGAGTACGTGCCTTGATAGATGTGAATACTATACGCCAGATACATATATATATACTATATAGTATCTGTGGTGACTGTGACTGTAAGTGTGCCACTGTGCAAGGCCTACGATTTGCCGCAGAGATTCGCCGTAAAGATATTTCATAAAACTGGGTTGGCCGTGTCTGGTGTGCGAAAATAATTGCAAGGCGGGATCGTTTTTTACCGCCAGACATCCCCTATCCTTGGTGTATTTGCCGCGCCACATAAATCTCCAAAATAATTCGAGTTTTTATGACATTTTTCAGCTTCGAAACTCAAAGTGAGATTTGGAGATTTTGGACAAATGCCCTATTACCACATTTTTATAGGTAATTGGGATCTGCCTTTATGAGGAAGGGATAAATCTTGTGTGCATGCTCATGTACTTATAGAGCCCCCAAAAAAATGGTTGTAATAAATACATTTCGCAATGTTTTCTAATGAAATGATTGTTTATACTTCCACCTCTTGAAAATTCAAAATAAACCGAAATAAATATTACCCAATCGTTATAATAGCTAAAACAAATAGAAATTTAATGTCTTTAGCTGACATTCAGCATGAAATTTAATCATCTTTCGGCTTTTATTACTGTGTTACGTAATTCGAATTGATGTCACCTCGTAAACAAAATTAAAATCTTTGTAAATCTTTTATTGTTGGTAATGTTACCACCTCCGCTTGTTCGTATTCAGACGGCTAATTGTGTTAGGTTTAATGAAGTGGCCAGCAGATCGAACCAACTTGGCGTTCAATGAACCGAATACAAAGCAGAAAAAAAAAACAGAGAAAAGGTGCCGGTGAAAGAAAATCATTCACTTATTCGATTTGTTGTCAAGTTTCGGCTCAGCAATTTCATTGTGTTGCTTGAATGCTTTAAAACATTATTAAACGTTTTTATAGGTTCTTAAAATCGATTAAAATTAATTGAAAAACGGAAATTGTAGATACTATGTGAAAAAATAGAATAAAAATGTATTTATCAGGAATATAAACTTGTGACATGCTAAGCAACACCCTTCAGTGCTCGCAAGCCTCTCAAACCTATAGTTTGTCTCAGAGTAGAAACATAAATGTCAATGTATTGTTCAAATATTGGAAGTAATAAAGAGTTCAAAAGAAACAGTAGCTCAGTCTTTAACATCTCATTAACCGCTTAATAGCTCTCACCTCGCCGATCAATAGGCGTAACTCACTCCCCGGCACTTTAAAGCGCTGTTTGACACCGTTTTCAGGCCCCTCGATTAGTCATATTTCTGCAGTTAATGGACCAGCATTTCTCCGCCTCTTCATCCTGCCAATTAATTTGTGAGTGCTTATGATTCATCGGGTGGCAGTTTGTAAGCGACACTTGACGGACGACTGGTGGCGAGAGTTGGGGAAAAACAAATCTCCGCCAGATGATGATGCATGTGGAGATGTCGGGCGCAAACCCGTCGATGGTCGCGCTCTTAGGAATAATAATAATAAAAATTAAAACGCAACTGCAGTCGGGCTGTCAGTGAGCACTTCCTGCCACCCCCCTCTGGCGATTTCACCTTGAATCTCCGCGCGCCGCGGCGGGAGTTGCGCAACCCGTGGCTCGCTTCGGGCCAGGCTAAGAGCAAAGAGCCATATGCAAACACTGCTTTTGGCTAACGAGCGTCGAGCGATTTTTCGTGTATATATTGACAAACTTGTAGTTGCAATAAATTGCTCCGCAGTTGCAGTTGCCGTTGCAGTGGCGGTTGTGGGAAATCGAAAATCGAATCCGAGAGCCACAGCGAACCGAAAATAAAACAAGAGCTGCCCAAGGAGCCGGCTGCAATCAGGGGATCCGATCCGATGTGGAGTAGATGGATGGGAATGCAAATCGGAGCTGGAATCCAAGTTCGAGTTCACATCCGCCGAGTCCCCGAAAAAAAAGAGCTGGCAGTCAGTTGCCTTGAAGTGCTCCGAGTCAAGGCTAGGAGCCTAATTTTATTCACTGCTTATACCCTGCCAAGGGGATGCATTAAATATTCAAAGGGCTATGAGTATTACAGATTCTGTTTGTTTTTAAGATTTGTGAATTTCTTCTGAGGAAAAATAGTTTTGCAAAGATAGGTACAGATTCAAAAACATTTACATTTTATATAAAACATTTCTTTTTAGAACAGATTGAAGTCATTGTTTTCTTTAATAATTTTTAAATATTTTAAATATTAAATATTATTTATTTATATATATTTAAATAATTTCGTATAATATATTGAAATCTTTATTCCAAAAAATAAATTTGAAAAGAGTATTTTATCTATAGCCATTCAAGCCAACTTTTCTTTCTCCCACTTAAACGCTTTTCATTCAACTTCCGAATGCCGTTGGGAAAAAGCGCCAAAAGCGCGCCGATCGCCAAAAAAAAGACAACCGCAGCTGGCGATAAATCTCACGCTCAACAATGTGGCTAAAAATAAGCAGAGCTGGTCGACAAAGGCTACAAAAAAAAAAAAAAAACAATGGGGAGCACAATGCCCGGAGGCGATAAAAAGCGTTTAAATAAAAGTTAAATCAACTGGGTGAAATTTAAAAAAAAAATGTAGAGCGGAGTATTAAAGATAAAGGATGTTGTAAATGCTATTAAAATCAGTCATGATCTTGGATTTAAGTATTTTATTCCGACTAAGTTTTATATACTAATTGTCAAGCCTGTCTTTCTTTTTATCTATAAAAACAGAATAAATGAAAATAAACTGTAACTCTTCGAAATAAAATTACAAGATAATTTAAATTTGCAAAATTTTATTAAAATTAAAATATAACCAACTTGACACCAACTGTCATACATTAAATCATAAACCATTTTTGGTAATATCAAAATAATTCCTAATCAAGTAATTAACAAATACCTAAACCTTAATTAAACAACTGTATAAATTAATAGCATTAATTACCAAATACTTAAAACTAACAGCACTCGTTATACAAATTAAAAACGGGTTTATTAATTGAAAGCCTTAAGAGCACTATTAAACAATGATAGTACCATAAAATAGGCATAAATAGATGTAGTTTTTTTTAGCAAGCTTGATTACACAAATGAAATGCTATGCTTTGCGTATTTAATCCTCGTTTGAAGTCGCTATGCAAACAGAAATTTGCTAGCTACAGAAATTTGTTTACTTTTTGCTGCGATTTCAATGACTTGAACTTTGGGGCGCCTTCGTGGGTGGCGGGGGAAGGCCTTGCATTTCGATTCCGAGCCAGTGGAGTGGCAGGAAAAAGTTGCCAAGATGCCAGCTGTATTTCCAGAGCTCACGCAATGGGCGAAGTTATGGGAGCACCACAGGCGCATCCCTGGCTCGGGGGATGGGAGCTCGGAGGCGGCGGATGATGGGTAGGAAGTCGCCAGCGACGACTACAGCGACTACGACGACGACAGTTGTTGCTTCCTGCATTCATTGTCGCTGCTTTTTTGCCGGTGGCATCTCCGCAGCTCCGCATCTCCAGCCTCATCTCCAGTCTGGCCAGTGATGGTAGAAATGTAGATATTTTTAAGACCAGATTTTAGAGATCAATTTGTGACATTAGATTATAAATTAAACCTAAGGTTGATCTACAAAATTATAAATTTATTTAACTTCTAAAAAGACTAACTCCCTAAATGTATATAAAGAACATTTATAGTATTTCATTATAATTTATATTATATTAATTTTAATTTATTTTTTTGCAGTATATTTCTGATATTTACAAATTTCCTTTTGCACAACTGTTCCTTTAATTTTTCTAGCTTCTACCCCGAGATAAAAATATTATAAAAAGTAACGCTTAAATCCAAATTATTGTCTTAATTATATATACATTTTTAATAAATTATTTTCTCATTATTTTTAGCTACATTTTCTGTCATCTCTATCGCCCAGCAACACTTCCTGCTTGTTAGGCAAACGGCAGCGTGCAAATTTTTTATTGTTGAATGCGATTTTAGCTAAAGCCGTTTGCATTTTCTTCGTTTTTTATTATTTTTTGTTGAAGGCAACTTGAACGGTTTCGCCGTTTTTACATTTGACATTTTTGGTGTTTGGTGTTGCTGCTTGGCATCGCGTTGCATGTGGCCGGCGGGCGAATTGCATCTTGCATCTGTCCGCGATGGTATCGATGGTTCGATGGGTCGATGTTGGAGATCTGCAGACTTATTATTTATTGTATTGTGCATGTTGGCTGGAAATGTTGCCACTCCGAAACTCTACTCACTTTTAAATGCTAATTAGTGTCAACGACTTTTTGCCGCATATGTACAACTAGGCTTTGTTTTTATTTAGTTTTATTTCGTTCGTCGGTTTAACGGTTGACCATTTGGCAATTCAGGCATTGCGGCAAATTGTCTAAGGTCGCCGGGTAAATGAAAATGAAAATGTTAATGTCCGATACTTTGTTAGTTGTCTCTCGGCTTAATTCAAATGCCTTTTCGTCATTAACCTTCATTTGCAGCGCGGTAATTAAAAGTTGTCTCTGAAGTTGCCTGGCTAAAGTTTTCCCACTGCACTTGGATGGGAATTGAAATTGGATTGCTGCCGACAGTTTTCCTTTCGAATTTGGGTGAGGAAGGCCTCAAAGCTTACCACTTACCACTTAATAAAGTAGAAAAGTTTGTGTAATATTAATAGAAATATATCAGAATTCATTATAAATTCATTCTTTAGATTAAAATCGATGGAGTGGCTTAGTTTGCAGTGAGTCAGTACTCAGTTGAGCGCACATTCTGTGCTCACCAAGAAGAAACCGCATTTCTCCTTCTCCATTTCCTTCGCCTGCTGAATTTTCCTTCTTCTTGTAATTTGTTTTTCCAACCTTCTTGTTAGCACACACACCCTGTGGAACACCCAGAGACTTGCCACTTTCCCACTCTCCCCTTGCTGAGTTGCAGTTTTTTAGACCACTTTTTTTTAAGGACGACAAGGAGCTGTTAATTTAATTGCAGCACGTTGAATTGTGTGTCGAGCACACACTGCCACATGTTTCCTTTCCTGTCTGCCTTCGGTTTCCTAGTTTCCTAGTTTTCTTGTTTCCTTGGCTGTGCGGGAATTCCTGCATGAAATTTGCATGACTTTCAGTCGTTGAGCGATGTGTAATATGCAGTTGCGTTTTTTAATGGCCGCAAATTTTAGTTTCCGCCGCAGTGTCGCTCTGCCTCCTGGCGGGACCTTTTGGGAAGCAAAACTAACTGCCAAATGGAGAAGTCGTGTCGGGAGCAACGCATTAATCATGTGCCACCTTTCGCACCTCCCCACACCTGCCACATTTCTCACCCTACGCATGACGTCTTTGAAGTTGCCAGCCATCCCGAAGCCAAAACCGAAAAAGGAAAAATTAAAAATCAAATAACTTTGGCTGCATTTTTGGCACCGCGGAAGTGCCATGCGGCACTGCTGGCAGTTCAAAGGTCACAACTCTCGCTCCACCTTGATTTTCGAGGAAATATCAAATTTGCTTTCTCAAAAAACCGAAGGGGAGCTCAGAAATTGAGCGAATTACGTTGACAGCTGCTGCAGCTGCTGCTCATACATAAAATGGGTCGCACCACGCGGCGTATGCGTAATTTTTGCAAATAAATTGCAATCCGAACGAGTAACGCCTCGAACTGGAAGCTGAAGCTCCGCTGGAAGATCGTGCAAAGGTGCAACGTGTGAAAATGAAACTTCCAGCGTTAATTGTGCCGCACAGAGTCTGCCGGCGTCTTAGTGCCTATCGTAAAAGTTTGCCTAATGAAACAACTGGCAGAAATCGAGAGCATCTCTGACTAAATTATAATAATAATTAAAAATTATGGGTTTCAAAGAAGATCTGTAAATAAATTAAAGCTCTAATCATATTAAAAATAGTATTTCTGGGTTTTTAACCAAGGAAAAGTACAAATACTTAAACTTAGGTTCATCAGACGATTTTCTACTTTATACTTCAATTTTCCTCTTTCCACTGAATAGCAAATAAGTTCATTGAAGGATGTGTTCTGTCGGCAATAAAAAATCAAAAGAGACTATAAAAATGCCTGAGAAAACTACATTGTATTCCAATAAGGGCTTGCCATTCACTCGGATTTGCATGTGCCAAAATTTCATTGCATTTGGATGCCATTGCAATTGATTTGCCTTGCATTGAAGTGGAATTTCAAATATCTGCGACTCCCAGACGAGGAGCTTCTGCAACGGCGGTGAAATCTGAAAATTGGAATTGTGTTTATAATGCCAATTGCGGTATAATTTATGTGCTTTGCGGTGGGAAACCGCGGGGGTTAAGTTGTGTGGGATCGCGGTCACTATTTGTTTGTTTGTCTGTCTGTCAGTCAGTGTGGCTTGGCTTTCCGCCAAATGCATATTTAATGGAAATATCTATCGCATTGACGAACATTATATTGCCATGTCTGTCATATTTAAAGGGGAAAACCCCCGAAATCGGCGGAAATCGCATTGTGTTTCTCTGTTTCCGGGGAGCAATTTTTCATCATTACGTCTATCTGCACGTGCCCGAGAGACCCAGAGACACACAGAGAAAATACAAAAGTAGGGAAAAGAGAAAAGGCAAAGGAAAAGCCGGAGGGGAAAAACGTGCGAGTTTGGTCCATTGATCCAACAATGGCAGCGGAATTTTCCTGCATTTGCATATCTGTCGAAATATTCGTAACTCATCAAAGACATCCATCTACGGAGGAGTACGTGGTCAATTCCTCGGTTCTTCTCTGCCCGAACTGTTTGGGCAATTTGGCGGATTGGCAACTCTCCTCTCGTCTTTGGCAGCGAGATAATGCAAATGGTCATTAGGCACACCACAAAGCCCGTCCCGTCCGTCTTGCCACTTTATTGGCCATCTTTGGGGATTATGCAATCGGCGGCCAGCCAGGTCTGGCCAAGTATCTTGTGGCTAGAAGAGACCACAATTATTTAAATTGCGCCGTCGAAGATGTAAAGATGCGTGAAGTGTCTCTGGCCTGAGATTCCTTTTACTTTTTCTCTCTTGCCAGATACTTTTGTATCTTTAAATCTTTGCATTGTTGCGTGTGTCAGAAGGGGGTTGCTATGGAGTCTTAGCTTTGGCTTACAGAAGAAGAGAATTCTTTAAATAAATTTAAACATAAAATAATGCTGTTTGAACACTTGGAGCGAATAAAAAAAAAGGCTTTTCATTCAAAAAGACAGTTGAAAGTAGCATGTATTTGTTTAAAGACATTTTAAACTGCTTTTAAAATGTATCTGGAAGTTTCTAGCTTTTTGCCCTTTTAGAATTTTAATAAAATCTAGATTAGGGACAATCTCTAGTAGACTTTATAAAAAACTTCTTGAATAATTTTTCCCGGAAGTTGGATTTTATTTATTTTTGCAACTCTGTCAAGATTTGTCTTATTTCTTCCGAAAACTTTTTACAAATTTCTAGGAACATCTATCTTTCCGGAAACAAAGAACCAATCTATTCACTATAAATTGTAACAAAATTTAAAGGACCTTGTAATTGAGTTTCCCCTGAATTTCCGGCTCCCAGCTCCCGATTGCTATTAATTTTTTGAAATGGTAGCCCGACGAGTAATTGAAGATGGCAGCAGCATCCGAGCAAAGTTTAAGCCTCCTTCCATTGTTTACTCACTTTTTTTATTTCATGTTGTTTCGGCCAGCGGGGAATGTAAACAAAAGTCGAAACAAGAAATCATATTTTGCGTAAATGGGTTTCAGTTTTCACACTTTTGCCTGAAACAACAAGCAGAAGCTGGGGTCCCAAGATTGATGGGAAGCCTGTTCCCGAGAGATGTCCCCGAGGCAACGGCAAGGGGTTAAGGGAAAATCACTTTGGGCACAGGGGAAAACATGAAATGGCCAACAAAATAAACACGACCGTGACTGAAAACTTGTTAAAATCAATTAAGGGCACCGGCGTCGGCTGTGAAAAGTGAAAGAACGGCCGACAAATGACAGTCAAAGACAAGAGAGGTCTCTCCACTGGTGGTTACATAATGGCCATAATACCCGCTCCAGGATGCGGCAGTCCCCGGAATCGAGTTATGAAAGATGAGGAGAGACCTCAGTTGTCGATTCGAGCGGCGTTGGCGCGATAATCAAGGCGATTTATGGCCACTGCAAAACGCGTGGCAAAATGCGCCAAAAAGGATGACCAAAGACCGGCTCGCCGGGATGCGACTCAGCCTGGGAATCCACTCACACCACCCCCATCCACCTCACCAACCGACCGATTGGGTAAGCGCAAATTGAACCCAAAGATAAATGACCACAGTCCACAAACTGAGACCGAGATTGAGATTCCCATCGGAGGGTAAACTTTCGCTTTTACTGCCAAAAGCGGCAATGAAGATGCCCATGGAAGTATTTTCAACATCGGCCGCCAGTTGCCCGTAATTAATCTGGAACTGTCACTCGGATGGCACAATCCCTGCCGCATTTATCAGCATTATCCAATCAATTTGTACGAGTATCGGGTACTTTCCATAACCGATTAATGGATTACACACAGTATGACCCACACAAAGCCTTTAAGCAATTACAATTATTATCGGTTCCATTAACTGACAATAGCTGTCATTATTTACGGAGTACCCCTTTATTGATTCCTTGTAAAATGTGGTTTCTCGAGTTTAACGCATTCTTTTGGCGAGTTTTAACAGTCTGCTGCATTAATTTAAAATTTAAAAGACGTTTTGGGAAACGAATAATTATGCATATTCAACGTATTTGACTTAAAGAGGTTGCTTAAATAATAATTAAAGAAAAAAGAATAAAGCAACTATTATGATATAGTAAGAACAGCATTAACTTTGGAAACATAAAATGCAAAGATGTTAAATAAAGTACATTTTCAAGATAAAAATCATGTAGGTGTAGATTTTTATCTTGGAAATGTATATTTTTTTTTAACAATTATAATGAATAAATTCGAAAAATTTGTTCTAATAGTATTCTACTATATATTTTTGAATTATATACAATAAATATTAAATATGGTAAATTCTATAAACAAAGAATTTTGCGGCTTTTACCTATACTAGATCCTTATCCTTTGGCAAAAAAATATTTAAATAAATGCTGTATATATTCCATATTCGTTATAGAATTATTTTAAATAAATGTATGTTTTTTAGCTTTTCGTAAAGAGCATCCAGGACTCGACAGGGTCACTTTAATAAACTTTTGCTTGGTATTCATGCAAAGTAGCCGCCTGAGTGGATTGTTTAGCAGTTGCCGGCCGAGTGGCTGTCGCGTGGTGGTGTTGTCATCATTTCGGTGGTTAAAGCAAACTCGAAACCGCTTCAATTGGCAGCGCAAATATTAATGAGCGGACGTGTCCGAGATGCTGAAGATATTCACGAGATACACCAAAGATACGGGAAGACACAAGCGGTCGGTGTAGGGCGTCCCCAAATTCGTATGCCAAGTGGTGATAATTGTTCCTTTTGCCAAAAATCACTTCATCGAAAATGCGGAAAAGATAATAAATGGCCCCGAACTCAGGTTGAGGAAAGAAGTGAAAGGGTTAAGTCCCTTACATAATCTCCGACAGACGAAGCAAAAAGGAAAGGACTGAGCGGGTATTCTGTGGCAAGGCCAAACTCATGGATCAACCAAATTGAAGGCAATTTAAACGCCTCTAAAAGCGATAAGTCCCAAGGCACCTTTGCCACCTGACGCGGCACGCACATATGCGAGTGTGCACTGAGGGAAAAAAGCTGTGAAAAAAATATGTCAAGAAATATTGAAGAGTTCTTTAACAGTTCAAAGAGGGATATGGTTATGCAACACGCATAAAATTTAAATTCAACTGTTATGAAAAATACGATATACCATTCAATAAATTATTGTTTCATATAGGACATATAATTTTGTCAATGTTTTTTTTCAGACTAATGTCATTTGTCTTGTGTTGCGTGTCCAAAAACTGTGAAAAATATCCAGACATTTGGCAAGTTTCTCTAATTTTCAAAGATATATTTGTATCTTTGGGCTGCCCCGCCCTGCAACATAATAATCACCGCCAGATGCAGGCAGCAGCATAAAAAACACACGCACTTGACACGCGGCTCGATTAGGGGCTTTATGAAAATTGCGCTCGGCACGAAAGGTCACTGGTGGAACTGGTTTCGATGTGCGATTTGGATTCGCAGATTTTCCAGCAGCCGTAGCCTCTCGGCATCTCTGCATCTCAGTATCGGATGAAACCAAAGGCAAGTGGTCCCATTCACGACGAGTACTGGCCGCTTTTAACCTTGCAGACCTTGCCACAGTTGCAGCTCGTAAGTTTGCCGTCTGCCACAAAAAGTGGTGTCTGGCCAAGGCGAAGGAGGCGACGAGTCCCAGAAAACTGGCTCCACATTTAACCTTTCGAATGGGAAACGTGTCAGGAAGTGCTGCGGCATAGCCACAGACCCAGGGCAGGACGGGAGAGCATCGCCACAAGACACACTGGCGTAGCCAGCTACATTTTCTGGCCACGACTTGGCCCTCCAGGAAGAGTTGCCAGCTAGAAACGTGGGCAGAAATCGACAGAGAAAGATAGCTTAATGCTTTTAATGCTGGTAATTTTTGTCGATGTTAGCAGGCATAAAATAAATGTTAAGTTGTCTGTGTTAAATTTAATGCAAGCAACAAAGTTGGGATTATCTCTCTTAATTATAGCTAAGCAAGTTTAAGATATTGAGGAAGTTTCATATAAATAATGCACTTTGTTTTCCAATATTTCTTGTTTTTCTTGCGTAAGTTTCAATATTTTTAGGTGAAGAATTTTCCAAGGCCTTTGGACTTGATTACAAAATAAAAATGCTGGCCAATTGGCTGTAACTTTTATTTCATGTTATCCAACAGGTTTTTCTGCCTGTTTTGTGTTTTATTCTTTTGGCATTTTCATAGCCTTGGTTTAGTTTAATAAATTCAGATTATTATTAACAGGCCTTCATATAGTGGGCGTCTTCATAGAATACAAAAAGTTTTGGGCTAAAAATAAATAAGGAAATAGCAGACCAGCTTAAAGACCCGCAAGTGGGAAGCGTTAAACTGGCAGCCAACGGCTTGCAGGATTAATTTCCATGCAGCTACTGGTCCGTGGAATTCCAAGCGCCAAAATGGGAAAATTTGTGGCCTTTGGCATTAGCATAATGTTTGCATTTCAGTCACACCAGCGAGCGCGTATCTCACGGATGCTGCATATGCATTCCGCACGGAGTCGCCGAGTTACGCAACTCCACAGCCATCCATCCGTCCCCGTGGAATACGGCGGCATGGCTGTCGCTAAACTTTTACGCATTTATGCTAAATGGCCCATTGTCGGGGCAGTTAGGCCACGCCCACTAATTGGCTACCGCACGAGTGCCGCCTCGGTTGCATATATCGCTCGGATGCATAAATGTATCTGTATATCTGCAAGAGCTACTTAAATTGTAGCTAGTGATGTGGAAAATGTGTACAGGGTTTGACAAGATAAATTATATACTTTTGATATTTAATATTTAAAATTATAAAATTTTGTTCATACAAAGATAAACCTTAGCGGTATTTATTTGTATCGAATTATACTTAAAACATAGAAAATTTTTGGAATATTTATTTATTATACAATATAAAATAATTGTAATTAAGCATTAACAAATATTCGATATGATGCTATATGTTACATACAATCGATACATATTTGTAGCCCATATGTATTTTAGATATCGAAATGTGTGTTAAAATATTTTCAGCATTTTATCGATATGAATTATAAATAAATTAAATTTGATACAATGTCGAATGTACGAGTTTTAGATATTATAGATTGTCTTTTTTATCGAAATATAATTCAATAATTCCGATAATTAATAATCAATTCGATACATTCGATCAAACTAATACCCATCTCTAACTGCCTTAGCTTCTCTTCACGACGATGCGTGCCCCTGGGTGACTCCAGTCGGTGGATGGATGCACCTACTCGCCTTTAATCAGCCGGCACTCTCATTACAGCAATTGCTCACGTTTTAATTAAGCTGCCTGGTGGCGACGGCGGCTGGCCAAGAGCGAGTATCTGTATCTCACGGATACACATGGTCGCCGCGTCGTGTGCCTTCGTTGTTCGTGGTCGCTTGGCAGCTGTCTGTGGTAACCGTATCTTGTATCTGTATCTTTGCTTTATATATGCAGAACCGCTGTTGGTTTTCCGAGCGAGGGAGAGATAGGGAGAAAGTGCTGGCTTCTTTCGCACATTTTCACGTTTCAGCGATGGTTGGACGACCAAAAAACATTTTCCCAGCCAATTTACTCGCTTTTTACATTGCTCTCCTTTTTGATAGTTTTTCTGTTAACATCTTCCATTACCAAGAAATGCAATTAAGTTTCTGAAGCTTGAGCTGTGGTTTTAATTTTCAAAGCTGCATCGGAAATGGATTAGGATTGGGGGGAGTTTTGCTAGAAATGGAAGGAAAAAAGAGAAATGAAAAAAAAAGGAAATAGGGAAATCAACTATAGCTGAGACTTGATTAGCTATTTTTTGATTTTCCATTTGATATCTCATAAGTCCCTCAATAAATACATTTGTATCCAGAATCTAAATGAAATAAAAAGCCATCTAAATAGAGCCACAATCGAACTCCTAATAACCGTAGCTGCAAAGCGGTATTGACTTCATCATTTAACCCGAACGAGGTGGGAACGCGCGGGGGATGCCCTCAGCACGCGACATTTCCGTACCGGGCAGACAATGGGACAATTGTACAATTGCGGCAACAGTCGCACAGACGACACCTTAATAGCCCCATAAAACGGGGCGACAATGCCCCACCGAATGCCCAAATACCCATAAAAGCATCAGACGCACACGCGCCGCTCCGAAAAGCTGAAGCTGGGAAAGCGGGACCAAGACAATCGGAGTTGAGAGGAGCGGAGCTGAACGGAGGAGCAGCTAGCCCGCAGATGCTGCGTCATGAAACTGGTCCGAGCCATGATAGGGCCATATTATTTCCGCCATGAGAACCACTAGCCAGAGCCAAGCGCTGCTTCTTCGCCTCCGCATCGTCAAAGAGCAACAAGCTCGGGATGTGGCTGTGGATGTGGATGTGGGTCTGGGAGTCTGGGGAGCCATGCTCATGGTTTTATTTGCAGTCGGAATAGAAATGATATTTACAGTTGCGCTGTTTATTTGAAAATGGCGTGACAAAAGCCCAACTCGAGCGAGTTGCAAAAAACAAAATAAAAATGAGACACTACCACAAGCTGTGGGCACTGGGAGGAATTTTGGGTAATATAAAATAATGTTTACAATTTGCAATAAACCAATATTGTATAAAGGAAATGTATTTGGAACTATTAACGAGAAAGAAAGGGTCGAGGAAAAAAGCTATTATGCTCTCCAATAGCTTTCACAGGAGAAACACCTGACAAATCTAAGTTAAGTCTTAAACCTTTTCAAAGATATATTACACATTGAATGGATTAATGGATTTAAAATGAATAAGCTTGACAGATTAAAAATTTTAGCGATTTAGACTCCGTAAAATACTAAGTCTGTTCACAGAGTGAAGACTTGAGAATTTGAACCCAAACAAGAAACTTTTTTAACCACAGTTAATGTCAAAATTTGTATAGTTTTAAGTCAGGTAATTGAACCATTTTTTATTTCGTTTTTAGAATACAAAATCTCTTTAAAGCTACCAAATTATATTTTTCCCAGTGCTGCTGCACTGCCGCTGGTCTCTAATTCACTTTATTTTTCCCGAGTCCCCGTAGCCAGAGATGCGCCAGAGATTTTGACTTCTTTTGCGGAGCACGACGTGGCAGTCAGGCCCACTTAAGGCCACAAATCATTTTGAGGCACTTGGCAGGGAATACGATGGGATGGGAATAAAGCTGGTAATGGAGCCGGGAAAAGGAAGGGACCTGGCAAGGGATGCAGATATAAAGTTGTCCCCTAGCATGTGTGTGTGTGTGTGGAAACTCACACTCGTACGCCCCCGAGGGACACCGATAGGGATTGTGTGTGTGTGTGTATTACGACACTTGGCAAGTTGAAGATTTATGCCGCAATTACCGCAAGTGTAAACTAATTACGGGTTTAAAGTGCCAACCGAGGGAAGATAATGGCAACCGACAACAAGCCGGCAATGGAGGCAGCCCGTAGTGTTAATGTTAACCCGCTAAGGCCGCCACTTCAACGGTGGCTACTGGTCATTAAGAGCCGCCCCATTAAGAGGCGGCTTATCAATTTGAATTATATTTCGATGGCGAAAGAAGCTGGCGGGTTGAGGAAAAGGGGAAACTTCAATCTAAATTGTTTGTGAGCCCATGTTCGTGACTGTCATACCTCAAGACCGACACCAGCTACCTGTTGCTAGTGCATGGCAAGGAAAACCCATAAATCAGAGCAGTCACATTAAGGTACTTTTCTCGTGTTTTAAAGGAAAATTCAAAGCTGGATTTGGGGAATAAAAATAAGAGGAAGTAAGTCTGGATTTTGTAGGTAACATATCTTAACATTTTTGATGTTTTAATGTTATTTATTTTGTAAGTTAACCTTAGTAGTTTGTTTTGATATACACTTCTAACAATTAAAGCTATATTTTTTTAAGTGAAAAACTCCCCTAGTTTTTCTCCTGTGCAACTGATACCATCACCCATCATCCCGTGGAAATTAAATGGGAAAAAACCAGCCGTCTAGGGTGTGGGCTTCACAGATAAATAAAAGCCCAGCAGCCATTGTCCATTCGCCAGGCTGTTGGCTGTTCGTTGTTCGTTGTTCGCTGTTCACATTTTAATTAAAAATCAGACCAGCCCGGCTGGATGCCTGGAACACGGATGCAGTTACACCTTTCTGGCCCGAACCCGAAAACGGGGTTAATGTGGCGTGAATTGCCCTTTTGGGGGCAGGCAGATCCATCGTGATGATCTACGTAATGACACGGCAGGGCATTGAATGATGAACTCTTGGGTGAAGCAAGTAATGTGCTCTTGATTAATTTTCACCTTCCATTCAGGGCACTTAACTGATGATGATGGAAAACCAAAGTATTACGAAATTAGATAGTCAGAGTCCGAATCGAACTGAGACTTTAGTTTGTAAGCCATCGTCCTTGGTCAACTACTAATTTGAATTCGCATTTTGCATTTGGTCAACTGGCTGGCTTGTTAGCCGACTGGACAGCCCATTCATTTGTAGCCACGCGCCATACAAGGCGTATACGCAATGTTGCCAAGCACATACTAGTATGTATGCGCTCATACTAGTATGTGGTTCTATTACATATTCAGAGTTTCTGAGGCAGACGTCATTACCGAGAAGCGTTGATTAGCTCAATAACCTTAAGAGGCAAGTGGCCCAGCCCAGATGTGCGTGACAGCAGGGAGGGGAGAAATATATGTACATATCTTGAGGGAAATATTTTAAAATATTTGTATTACTAGGATGATGCGCATACTTCTTTCTTGTTGCTGTATTTAATTCAGTACTTTAGTAAATTGTTTGCTAGATCCTTCTTTTACTATCTATTATCTTTTAAAATCAACAGAGTTTTTAGTTAATATAAGTTTTAATTCAATTTTAAGTATTACCATTTTGTTCCTATACTATTTCTTTAATTTCTGAGAATACAAACCTTTTATTTGAATTAGAACTTTTTACTAACAGTGTACCAGTGTGCCCCCTGCTGTCTTCTGGCGGGGCATCTTCATTAGGGGCACTCGCATTCATGATGATCGGTTTTTAGTGCGTCACTGACACACATTTCAGGCAGACGACATTCATACTGGGTGCTCGTACTCGAACTGACTGCCCCGTCCAATACCTTTCACTTTTGTAGAATAAACTTGTTCGGACGCCAGCGAGACAAGCAAACAAACAAACAAACAAGCGAACAAATGAAACAAACGCAGCCGACAAACAAGCACAAACAGACAGGTGAGAGGGGTAGGAGGAGGAGGAGCAGCAGGTAAAAAAAAACGGGGGGCGGACAGATGTTATCTCATGCAACAACTGGCAACAAAAGCAACTGAGGCAGCCAGCAGATGCAATGCAGCCGGACAGCTGTCGGCCAAGCTGCAGTCAAGCACCAACTCCAGTCTCTCTCTTCTGGCCAACAAATCTGATGGCGCAAGTCATGCCAAAGATGGTCAGGAAACTACTGGAATTAAGTCACAATTTTGGGTACTAAATATGAGAGGAATATCCTTGTTATACTGCTATTCTTCTCCCCATTAAAGGAATTCTTAACTTGGCTTTATAAATTTTCATTTCCTATAAAACTCTACTCTTCTCCTTGGTTAATTCGACTTATTTCCCACATAATTACCCAAAACTAAACTGAAATTTATTTACATACCCGCCTGGCCTTCCCCAGGAGAGTGTCGGACATTAATTGGCTGATTTATGGACGCCAAACTCCTGAATGTTGCGCCACAATAAACACAACATTTAGTTTTATTGATTTAAGCTGAAATTACCGAAAAAAAACGAATGGCCGAAATTGGCAGGCTGATAAATTTGATGCCCGAGGACAAGCACTGCGCTCGAGAGAAGAGCACCCGACCATAAAGTCCACTCTTAATGTTAATGTCTTGCTACGTGTTTGTTCCATAATTAATGGACTCCCGGCTGTCGACTCATTATGCAATACCCTTAATGATCAAACCATCCGCAAAGACTCGGAACTAATAGTTCGACTCCTGCATTAATGATGGTGAATTAAGAGTGTCAATATTGGGACAGAGTTTGCCATTTATTTGCTTAAGCAAGGGGATCTCCAGTAAATAAATAATAAATACTAAAGGTTAATGTATTTGTGGTTTTATTCATAAAATTAAGGTACACCCATTGTGAGAAAAATGTGTGGCAGGCAAGAAAACATAGTCCTCTTTAGTCTATAAATTTTAGTTAAAATTGAATTTCAGTATAAAAAAGGAGGATTTGTTCCGTATTCAATATATCAATGTCTTCTCTAGGTCTATTTATTACACTATTTAATTATAAAGTAATACGCTTCCTTTAAGTTTTACAATTCAACCATTCGATTTCCATTCAATTTATTAATTGGCACTATGAATGTCCATTCAACTTTCCCAATTTATATTCTTACAAGCTGGTTCAAAACTGCAATATTTCATTTCCCAAAAATAAAACCAAAAACTATCCATTGCAGACATGTGGACCAAAAACAAATTGGGTGGAAATAAATCAATGACACGGAAGGGTTTAAAACTTACAAAGGGTACAACCGGAATTGCAGAGGGGGAGGAAGTACCGCAAAGAAAGATGCAAACTTTGAGATAAACGAATGGCAAGAAGAGGGAGACTAATTGCAGCCTGTTGCCGCTGCTGCAGCTGCTGCCTTCTGTGGGTTTTATCTTTTAATTTGCCACAAAACGCACAAAGTGCACTCGGCACTCCGCACTCCGCACTTCCCGCTCTGCGTGGGTGTGTGTGGAGTGTGCCAGTGTGTGTATGTGCCGCCACTGGCCAAGCCTGGGAATCCTCTCACTTTTTTCACATGCACTCCCCATTGTATCCACGGACCGAGCGCGATGATGAAGATCCCAATCCCAGCTCCAGCTGGCTGGCCAAATGCTGGCTGGCTGCCTTTCTGCCGGCTGGATATGACACAGATTACGTAACATGAAATTAACATTTTAACACAATTCCGCTGAAAGAGAAGACGATGACGCCGCTGCAACGTCAGTCCTCCACTGCAGCATCATTCGACGAAATAAATCTAGGAGGGTGACGAAGAGGGGAATACCCTTAAATAATGACTAAACTTTAACACATTTAATTAAATAATATCAACTGTTAGAATCGAAATAAGAATTACCTTCACAAATGTAACATTCCCTAAAGGAAATATTTGTGTGTTATAAACCAAGCTCCTTAAAATGAATCCTTATAACCTAGTAAATCTGTGTTCAATGTTTAATAATTTATTTCTATACCATTTCTAACTTATATACCTTAAATTTCGCTTTCCTGTAGAGCATCTCCAAGGGTAATAAAATGCAACAAACAAATACAAAGAGAAAAAGTGGAAATGGGGACCCGTTGCGGATTGGACTGCTGGCGTGGCGCGCCCCCTGTTTTTGGTATGGGAGACCCGGACCTGCCCATGGCTCATCAGTCTCTTGGCTGCGTCTCCAGCGCCATGACCAGGCATTGGGAGGACGACAGCGACAACGGCAGCCAAGACGAGTTGGCGATGATGATGATGACGATGGCCAATCCAATACATGACCACTTTCGGCCCGTGAGTTACGCCTCTTGCAGTCAATTATGCAATTAACGTTTTGCCAGCAAACAAGAAGCAATCGCGCCAAATGAGCCGCGTTTCCTACATATTACACATTAGTGACAAAACGCAGTCTGGCTCTGATGCAAATGCCGCTGCCGATGTCGATGTCGATGCAGATTCGGTGGCGTTGGCCAGCTGCCACCGCCGATCGATGATAGTTGGTTGTGCAAAACAAAAAAAAAAGAGTGGAAGATATAACCGATACTCGACTCAATCCTGAGGCGCAATCGCCATGAAGTGTCATCGCCCCAAGTCAGCAATAATATTATTCGGCTGATTGTTTCGTCCCGCTCGGAGGTGTCTGTGTTTCCCAGCAATTAGATGATGGCCTGTGATTTGCAACTCGTGCAAACGAATTTAGGAAACACTTGGCAAATATTGACAAAGTGCAATGGCAAAAGCAACA
The DNA here is from genome assembly GCA_008042575.1 of Drosophila watanabei. Taxonomy (NCBI): domain Eukaryota; kingdom Metazoa; phylum Arthropoda; class Insecta; order Diptera; family Drosophilidae; genus Drosophila; species Drosophila watanabei. The sequence continues at coordinate 93,287 of VNJS01016010.1, forward strand.
GCACAGCAAAAGCACAAGCAAAAACGAATGCAAATGCGTCTGAAAATGTATTTTTTCTTTGTTTTTTTTGGAATTTGATGCAAAGCAAATGGATTAAAAGAAAGAGTTGTGTCACAGAAGCTTCTGTTTGGCAGAACAAAGATAACAAAAATGGTTTATTTAAGTTTGAAGAGTCTTGCACAAAAAAAAATAAATCAAGAAAGTATTAAAATGCTGATATATTAAGCCTCTAACAAATCTAAATTAGGTGTATTTGTGGTATTACTTTTAAATTGGTTTGTATTTAATCTATTCAATGAAAACCTTTACTAATCAAAGATTATGATTAAATGTGTTTCTTAATTATATGAATTTAAAGCCTTATTATTTTCTCCCTAACAATTATTATATTCAACTTAAATCCTAAGTATACCCTTCAAAATTCTCCCTTAAATCAAACATCGCGTATCCCCCTTCCCGTTCATGTTCCCCCATTGTATAAAAATGTTATTAAAATCATTCTCTACAACTAATTGCAATTATTTTCTCCCTTCCAATTACTACGATTACAAACTAAACTCAAATATGTTACCAATCCCCTTCAATATGTCCTGCATCACGTACACGCCAGATTTCTCTCTTCCCTCATCGCTTGCCCAGTCAACAACAATTAATTTAAAGATTACCCAATAAATGTGTAACTTTCAATTGACTTTTGACAGCGGGGCGACAATTACGATTGCAATTTTTGAGGAAGCCGCCGAGCCGCGGTCCCATTGGGGACTGAGAGCGGGCAATTTGCTAATCATTTCAGCTGCCAAATGCCGCAGAAATGTAATGTTTGAACGACGTAAAAGACACAAGGAAGAAATTGTCAACGCTGGACGTCGGACGGAAGAAGTGGCTGCCATGAGAAAATGAGAAAAATCCAAGTCAGCGAAATTGTTGAGGGGGTTAAGTAACCAAATAGCAAATAGCAAATAGCTATTTGCAGCTACTTTTTGGGCAACGAGCAGGCCTCGAAGGATGGTCAGGGATCGGACGGAGCAGAGCCACTGCATCTCTGGAAAAGTGAATGGCAGATGAAGTCGCCGCATCGCCTTGGGCTCGAATTGGGTAACATTGCACAGCGGTGGGCGAAAAACTGTCAGCAATTGTATTTTTCTTGCTTTCTGTTTGGGCAGATGAAGGAGTCCCCTCCCGTCCCTGTCTCAGGTTGTCTTATGGATTGGCCAGTCATGGGGCTTCCACTGATGGCCTCCCTCAAATATGGCGATTATAATTACTGGGCCCGGCTTGGTGAAGCCATCAAAGTCAGCCGGCTTAAGCCGAAGTAGGGCTTGAGAGGCATAACTTGTCTTAATACTTAAAATCAAGGAGGAATCTGCTGACCGCTGGAACAGCTGTCTCTGGGAAAGGTCGTTGCCAGCACACAAATTCACACTCTTGTCCAGGCCAACTGGCTTTCAGGTTTTTCCCTATTTTATTTTTATATATTTTCTCAGCTGCACAATTGGCCATCGACTTAGGGGGCTCGTTTGACAACCAAAGTGGTTACGTGGTCCTCCACCCCCAACCCCGAATGGCAATTGATTTCCTGGAAGATCACACGAGTCGCTGGATTGGATGGCATCTCCAGGCGCAGTCGGAGGCCGGGCAAGTACCAAGATCCAAGCCACATGCACCGCATAAATCTTTTCTCATTTACTGCAGCCGAAACCCGAGGCGCGCAGGTTTATTGTAAATATTGTAAATAGTGGCCGTGCCTAGTGACTAGTGCCTGCTGCCTGGTTTTGGGATTATGTGAGCATTACATGCTATTTGGCATGCTGCCACGGCCCAAAATCACAAAAACTCGAAATTCAGAGAAAAACAACCAAAGGTCGATGCAATAAATGCTCTTCTACGATAATTATATGCTACAATAAAGCTGTATTAATAAACAAAATTTCAAATAATCCAACAAAACCTTTTTTTTTAAATAGGACAAGGATTTTCTGATTATATACAAATTTCTTACTAAAAACTCGTTTCCAAACTTCTTCCTAAGTCCCCTATACCCCTCACAAAGTCAGTGCGAGGAGCAGGAAGCCGCCAGCCTTGCCACGCTTGCTCCCCATTGACCCCGGGATTTCTTCTCCGTAAAAAAATGTAAAATCAATTTGAAGATTGAGGCTGCTTCGACAGCTGTCGTCGTCGACTTGGTTGTCGTTTCCACAGACCTCCGCCAGCTTGATGGCTCAGTTCGGTCCCGGCTTAGCTTTGGCTTTAACTCGACTCTCTGTCTGGGTTTGGGCTTGAGTTTGAGTTCACTTGGAGCAGCAGCTCCTCTAGCAAGTGGGGAGGCTTGTCATTGACTGCAGATCGAGGCAGTTGTGGCAGTGGCAAGGTGCTGTTATTGGGGTTAAACTCCAGAGTCAACAGAAACTCCACAAAAAGATGGGTTAAATGCGATGGTGGTTGGAATTATGCAAGCAAATTATAAACATTTTCTAAGGTAAATATAGCCCATTAAACTAATTACAAGCTTCTTTTTTTGTAATATATAATATTTTAAATATAGTTGGGGCTTTAAAAATTATACATTTAATAAATGCTTTACTTAATGCAGGGATTGTTGAGTTAATAACAAATGGGTCATATATTTCTTGTTTTGTTAACATTGTAGAATATTTATTTCTTTTTAAAATATATAAATTGTATTCAATTTGTAAATAAGCTATTAAAGAAGTCTTCATATTATATCTGTTTTCTGAAATATAATATATTTTTTTATTTTTTAAACCTATAGCGTTTCCAGATTCAAGTCAATAAAATTCTTTGCTAGTTAGTTTGAACTTGACTTGAAACACCCGCAAATACTTTTAATAATTTTTTAGCTCACTGAATTCCTTCAGTTCGAGGCGTAAGTTAATTTCTCTTCCACTTCACTTAAATTCTAAGGAATTCCCTTGAATTCCCCAATTCCTTCGTGCTCAGGCATTCAATTAACAATGGTCCTGATTTCTTCCAGCACTTCTGATTATTCAGCAAAGCGATTCACAAATGTCCTGGTCAGGAGCAAAACGGAAACGGAAAAACATTCCAGCATATTGAAAAACGAGCAGAAACAGCCAACGGTTTAAAGGAAAGCAATAACCGATTTATAGGTTGTGAATAACATTTCTAGTTCTGATTTCCAAGACTTATAATTTCCATATTCTTACATTTCCCAGCTAAGACCGAAGGATAAGTAATCCGTAGACTCCATCACCATATGCTCTATATCCCCATTTCCATATACATTTTAACCAAAAGCCCTTCCCTAATGGACCTGGTCCATTTTGGCAGCCAAATTAGTTTTTGCGGTCGACCGGGGGCGAGGCATTCAAGGGAAAGGAGGGATAACTAAAAGAGGACTCACCTTGCGCTTGGAGCGTGCCATTCGCTGGTCGCGCGAGGTCTCCGCCTCGCCGGGCGGCCGCTTGCCCCAGACGCGGATGGCGATGCGGGTGTACGTGTAGATGAGCACCAGCAGCGGCACGACGAACTGCAGCGTGAACAGGGAGAGCGTATAGTAGTACTCCTGGTTACGCTCCGGCCACATTTCGCGGCAGATGTATCTGATGGATGCGTCCGTCACGCACAACGCACAAAGGACATCACATGGAAGGAGAGCAACAACACAAGAGGGGCAGTGCATTAGTTTCGAGTGGACAGTTATGCGGGCCCCCAAAATGAACTGTCACAACGGGCTAAAAGTATCCTAGCCTTCACGGATGAGTGTGCAATTACATTTTTATGCTAAGCGCCATTCTGCCCTCCCAACTCTGTCCATTGTCCTGCTGTTGCAATTAGAGATGACTTTCAGCACAGTTAAACTCAGTTGAGGAAAGCAGCCTTGGCCTGCAGATGAGATTCCTATTTGCATTCGCATTATCCTGGCAAAAGTTAAAAATACTCGACCGCTTCTCTCCCCATCTTCTTGAGGGAAAGCGAGAGCGGAAAAATGTGTGCCATATATTTTATTTGTGCTCCACTCGAGTGAATGCCTACTCCCACATCCTTTCCGGGATTTTCCCTTCAAGTTGGAATTCAACGGAATTGTGGCAGTTTGGCCTAATGCCCGACACATCCGTCTTCGCACGGAGACACTTCCATCAAGTCGTTAAAGGCCACAAATACACTTGGACTCGCCCACACGTACACAAAGCACTCAACGAAATATTCATTTCTTTCTTGGAAATATAAATAACCTTTATGTATGTGGAATATTCATTGATTTACAAACTTTCTCTCAGTGCATGCTATTGTTAGCACTAAAGCGTTACTCACTTGTCGCACTTCTGGTGCCAGGGGGACGGCGGCTGGACGAGGCGGGAGACGAGCGGTATGGGAAAGGCGGTGGCCAGGGCTATGAACCAAACGCCGCTTATGATGAACTTGGCATATCTGCAAAGGGAGCGATGAAAACAGCTTATATTAGTGACTGCTACAAATTTAATACCTCTGTTATTGAAGGCATATTTCTAACCGAATATTATTTCTCTTAAATCTTCAACAATTTTTCAAAGAGAGCATGAAATGTTTGCCTTGCTGAGACTCAAGACTTTGTTTACTACATTTGTCATAAAATATGAGCACTTTACTTTATTATTTCCATTACTACTAAAACATATTACAACCTGTTGACGTGGTTTCTCTGGAGATTTCTTTTATTTTTAACAATTTCTTCTTTAGTTAAATGTGCTTTTTCGGCGTCAATTAATGAAAGTGTGACCATAGACTCCTTTCTTACTTAAACCTATATTTCTGACTATCTCATTTTACATTGACTTGAAACAATGGAAAATGGAACGCTTATTACTAAATGCTGATGGATGCAAAATGCTAACAATCCTTATGCTTACTGTTTAACATTACTCAAAAGAGTTGGGGCTTGCTTTTAAGTGCACATTTGATTCCCTGATAAATATTTAAAATGTCTGTTATTTAAAGTCGTCTGTAATCCAGTTGCCTGAACAAGAGCGCTCATGAATTCTTTAGTAGTTCTCCAAACAAATTCCTGGCTCGCAACGTGGCGTATGAGTGATGCCGGCGGCTTTGGGCTCAACCGCTTCATCCGGCGCCTCAGAGCATGATAAGCGGGCATTAAGCACTTGGCACTTAGCAGCATTAAGCGGCAGGGTCTCTGCTTCGAGGACCGCTTACCGCCTTGCGGTAACTACGCACAGTCATGTTGAATAATAATTATCAGCGGTATTTGCTTTAATGTCGCCACAAATATTTGCAAAAGACACGAAGGATGGCTGTGGGCCGCCACCAAACATATGCAAACATTGACGTCAGTGGGTAAGTAAGCCAATGGCAGGCAGAGAAAGAAATTAAAAGCTGTTTTATATTATGTTATTAATTCAAACAATTAAAATTATTTTATAAAATAAATACAACTCTAAAGAAGTTACTAAAACAACCTTATATCCAACAGCTTTTTAAATACATATTAGCTAAAATTCTCAACTATATTTTACTGTGCAAATATATAACTTTTGACGCACTTCCTACTCCTGCTCGCCCCGCAGGTTCCATTAAGAGTCGCTCGAGCGTAAAATACTCATGACCAGCGCTGCTCCAAACTCGGCGGGAGATGAGATGGATGTCAGTGGAGTGACACACACCGGGATGAGGGAACCATATCTCGTTACCGAACCAATTGACGTTTGCCATGCAGCCGATGGACGATGGCTGCTTTGGATTTTGAGCAAATGCCGCCGCGTCGGGGTCTCGGATTACTATTTAAACCAATTAACACGAGCCGCGTGGCCTACTCCCTGGAGATGGCTTGGTCGCTGTCGCTTGGGTCAAGTGGAAAGTGTCAGCGTGAAGGGCAGTGCAAATACCCCCAGCGGTCACTTAACGGCGTCCAGGCACGCCACTCAGAGTCCCAACTTGGCACTTGAACTAAAACAGTTGCAGGATCTATTTAAAGGAGGGAAAAGTGCCACTGAAATGGGTGGGAAAAATTGTGGAAGATTTCCTTAACTGCTGGCATATTAACAATGTTGAATATCTTTTGCTACAATAAACAAAATATTAGAGGTATATATAAATATATTTTTCATTGCCCTTTGATATAAACCAATATAATGAAGGGATATACTTTTATAAAACAAAGGTGCTTCTATACAAAAAAAAAGGGTTTCTTTATTATTACTCGTGATTATCATTTTTTTTTTTTTTTTTTGTTACCCGCTTTATGCATTTAATTAAGTATTTATACAGCTCTTGCTTTACAAAGAATTATTTTAGCCTTTTGCAGCTGCATTTTTATAAAAAAAAAGAGTTGTGAAAAAAAAATCTATGATAATTGCCACCGAAGCAAAAATACCTGTTGAAATATTTTCATTAATTGCAAGTGAATTTTAATTTTCATGAATTTATTAAATGCTTTTTTTATGGCAATTAGTTCATGCTTTTAAAGGTGTGCCTTTAGAGTAATACTTCGCTTAATTGTTATTGTTATTTTAATTGTTCCCATAACCTGTCACCTCCTAAATTAACCTCACTCACCTCTTTGTGATCCTTGGCTTCAAGGGCCACATGATGGCTATATACCGATCGATGCTGATGGCCACCAGGGTGTAGGCGGTGACCAGTACCGACACTGCCTGCGAGTAGTTCACAAAGTGGCACAGCACTATGCCGAAGGGCCAGTAATTGAGGATGTAGATCGAGATGAAGGACGAGGGGACGCAGAACAGGGACATCAGGATGTCGCCCAGCGCCAGGTTGGCTATGAAGTAGTTGGTAACGGTGCGCATCCGGGGCGTGGCCTGGACGATGTAGCAGACGGTGCCGTTCCCCAGCAGGGCGAACATGAAGATGGGAATGTACAGCAGGTAGACGGCGCTCTTGAAATAGACGCTGGACCAGAGGTCCCCCGACTCCGAGTCGTCCGTGACGTCGCAGCTGAAGTTCATCAGGATGGTGACGTTGAAGGACTCGTCCAGCTCCGGTAAATTGAGCGGGATGATCGTGGTGGACCCACCGTCGTCCTCCGCCAGCCGTTTGGTGGCATTGTACAGCAGCGAGGCGGAGTCCAGATAGTCATCCTCCTCGTTCTGCAGCAGCGGCTGCTGCGGCTCTATGTAGTACAGCCGCTCATCGCCCTCCGGCAGCAATCGGCGGCTGTCCTCAAAGCCCAGGCCTTTGTCGAGCGCCATTCAAGTACGTATCGTCGTCGTCGCCGTCGTCCGCAATGGAGCCACTACCGCAAACTTTCAAGCCAACTCGAGCCAAGTTCTTCAAACTTTGACGGTTGCCTTCAGCATTCTGGCCCCAAATCCAGACTCTTCAAAGTTGGCATCTGCAAGCACACATAAAGTGAAATAAATAAGTCAGGGGACTTTGATTTATGAGGGGATAATTTATTCTTTTAATGGAGTCAATGAGCTCTCTAAATCATGAAAATGTATTATGAAAATTTGTAAAAGAAGCTTTAATATATTTCATATTCTTAAATATTTTCTTAGTTACATCTAAACCAAGTTGTTTTACTCAGTGTAGCCAAAGTATTTTGCTATAAATAGATCGCTTTATAATGCGCTTCATTCGGGGTACTTAAAAAGTTCCATTCTATTTTCGTACCCAAAAGCTTAGCATAGTTTTGGGCGGCTGTCAGTATAAGAGCTCGAATGGGTGGTGCATGAGCATATAATTAGATATATCCGGATAAGCTAAAAATTATGCAATACAAAATATAAACTTAAGCGAAGAGAGTAAAGTGAAATCTTCAAGAAAAATGTTAGGTAAAAACAAACGTGTAAAGTGTAAAATATTTTTAATTAAGCTCTTAAATTCTTTTTTTCTCTTTTGTTTTTTAAGTAAGCTTGACAATATTAAAAAAGGAAACAACTTTCTCTGACTTTTGCCATAATTTAAGATATCGACAGCAATTCCGTTGACATTTAAAAGTCGGAAACCGAAATCGATGCCGAAAAAGAGTCGACTTAACATATGTGAAAAGCCGAAAAGTAATTTAAACTTGTGCCTTCCGATACTGCGACTCATTTAATTCCATATCATTTGATTTCCCGGGCTCACTTCGTTTTAATATCCCGTCGAATGAACTCTGACAAACACTGACAGATGAGTGCCACCCGCCCAGTAGGACACGTCCGCCCCCTCAAGGACAGGATAAGGTTATCAAGTGGGTAAATTGCTTATCCCAGCGCAGTAATGAATCGGAGCGTGTGCCTGAGTCCTTCTTTAATTTTGTTGTGTGTGTGTTTTTTTTTTTTATCAATTATCCTGGCACATTCCTTCCGCATTCACATTTCATCGGATTTGAAATGTTTGACATTGCTTATTGGCATTCTGGGCCCACTTCCGTTTATGGGGTCACAGAAAGTTAAGGAATTTATTCATTAATGTTATTCAAATAATTTTATGTCCTGAGATTGCACAGATTTCCGATTAGAGGGCCAAGGAAATAAATTTGAAATGTTTGTCTTTTGTGTGATTTCATTTTGTTTGGTACGGAATTGGTGTTGGGTTGCTTTTAAGAAATTACTTGAAATAAATATATTAAAATAATCAATTAAATTGTGCAATTATGTGCCCTTTGAGACTTAAACAAAATGTTATACCAGTAATATTTTCAGTTATTAAATTCTAACAGAATTTTGTTTTACCTGAAATATGAACAAAAATAATTGGATAATAAAGAGAAAACTGAAGAAGCTATAAAAGTTACTCATTCAAGAATGGTCCTCAGAGGACCACGAAACGAAGTCCCTGTAGCGAACACCTCTCAGAATTTCACAAGAACTTCATGCCTACGAAATGAGGTTGTGTTATTGAACCTTCGAGTGGCAATCGAAAAATCTCGCTGCTCTAACCAGCCTCGTCTCTTGATTAATGAACAACTCATCAATTTTATATTAACAAGACATGGAAAATGTGTGCGCCGAATGCCAAAATCACGCAAATAATTACATCGTCGTTCGTCGCTGGAATAAACCCAGGAAAGAGCACCTATAGTACATAAAAATCAGAAAAAACCGAGGCAACAAATCCAAATTAAAAAGAGAGAAACGCCACAGGCTAATCTGAGCAGGGTGGAACATGAAAATAATGCTGGTAATAAAATAAAATGCAAAATATTGACAAGAAATCACGTACAAGCTGTGGATATGTGCGCCATTGAGAAAAGCGTAATAGCGTCTTAGGTTTTCCCAGGAAAAACGGCAGCGGCGGCAGCAAATCACATTTTTGGGCTTAGTTGGCGCCGTAATTTTGTTTAGCGGGCTTTTAGGCTGAGCCCGCCAGAGGCATTTTTTTCCACCCCCAAAAAAAGAGCAGGTAGCCAAAAATGTTATTTCATAAATTCAATTTTCCGTAAAGAAAGCGAAAAAGTGCTGTAAAAAAGAAATGTGTTTAAAAGAAAGCCTAGGATTACGACACAATTCACGGGCCTCAAGGCGGAAAATTTGTCTGGAAAGCTGGAAAGCCTTTCGTCCGGAAAATAGAATTTAACCGAAATAATGTTAAAGCGGGGCAGGATTCTCTGGTATCCAGCTGCTTTCCAAATGCCTTGAAAGGCTCCTGCCTCCTCCTGAGGAGCATTGCAACTAAATATTTGCTCAGCCAAAAACCAACAGAACATCTTTGACTTACAGCCAAAAACCAAGAGAACTCTTCCGGCCAAAGACAGACAGTCGTTTTGCTGGTATGACATTTATGACTGCCTCAATCGTTTGACGAATTCTTCACTGAGAGAAAAAGGTTACACTTTGAATTTAAATGTTAATTATATAAAAGTCAGAGGAGAGCTAGAAAGTGTCTTGTAAAAACAATGGTAATCTTTAAAATTTCTTAGTTGATGTATAAAACTTGATATTCTTCATAATAAATATATAAATATATATAAATAAGAAATATAGTATGTAAACACAAATAATTACAGCTTATATTTATAATTTCAAGTGTATTTTAATCATAAAACAAAATCTCTAACTACTTCTTAAGCTCTTTGTTGTTTGTTGAGAGTTCCTACATATTAACTGATTATTCAAACTTAAAACCTTTTTAAACTATCATTCTGACGCATATTTTGATAAGAACCATGACTTAGTGTATTGACATTTCTCGCGGTGCAATCTCAGCCACGAACGTCTCTCCTTAGTAGAAACACTTCTGTCACTTTTTGCGGCATGTTTGTAATTATAATTAATGAGCAGCCGACAAGAGTCAACAGCCCCTACGACCGAGTACATTATATTGCATAAATGATATATACGCAGTGTAAATTGTAGTTGCAGCAAATTACCACCCATCCACCCCCCATTGGTATTTAAATAGGAAACCGTTTGACTCGGCAGGCGGCTCTTCTCCTATACGTTGTCCTCGAGGCCCAATTAGCCCTCGAGTATGCCAAGTATTTCGGGCTGAGTATGTGCAGCCGGACGGGACTCGACTTGTGCCCCTTCCTACTTGAGATTCACGCAGCTAATCATATGATAGGATATTTTTGGGAGCGCTTTGGAGCACCCCAGACAGATAAGGGCCTTGCTTGACCTTCGCCCTGCAACCACAACGGTAAAAAAGGGAACAATTTTATTTGGCTCTTGTCCTTATTTATGGCCTGACAAGTTTATTGTTTCTTGCGGGGCTCCTGTGTGAAATTGAATTTTATTGCGGCCCAAAGGCAGCGAGGTTCCTGCCTCGTCTTATAAGTATATATAAATATGCGGTGTGTGGTTTCGGCCAGTGATTTGTGGCTTGAAGCGGGTCGACAAGTGCGATTTAAGCCCTTGAATTGCCTGGTGTGGCTTTAAAGGCCACTCGGGTGACATAATTCCTAGAAATTATACGCTGGTGGGCGGGGAGCCAAAATGTCCTGCTGCTTTCATTTAATTTGCTTAATCAGGAGTAGCAGGAGGACACGTGCCGCGTCGCGAAATGCGACACTTTTTCAAAATGCGATTAATTCGAAAATGTTCATTGAATCTGCCATCGAGCTTTTGGGTAGCCTCCTCCTCCTTCGGTTTGGTTGTGGTCCTGTGTACACAAAGGCTGTGCCCCACGTAAATATAATAAACTGAAAAGTCGTGGGAGGCCTGCGGTCTTCGGTCGTGTTCATATTTGCGTTATTAATTGAATTAATTCCTCGATGATGGGCGATGGATGATTAACTGAAGCAGGCGGGGTCCCTCCATAGCGGAAATGCCACAAAGTAGGCATCGTTTTTTATGGCCACTTATAAGCGTTGTAAAAAGCTCAATTATAGTTATCTGATATCTCTTTAAAATTCATTTAAAATTATTTTAAATAATTACGAGTCTCTATTACAATATGTTCTTATTTATTAGGTAAGAGCAGATGTTCTTTAAAGAAGTGTATACACATTTTAAGGTTGATTTACTAGTGTTTTCTCAAAACAAAGCACAACATATATCAACTTAGTAGCTGTAAGTATGAAATAGAAACACGAATATAATAACAAATTTTATTCAGTTGTTTAAATTATTCGTACTATATTTTTATAAACTTATAAACACCATAAAAGCCCTTAATTTCTTGAGTTCTTACGCACTTTACAAATCAAAATATTTATAATAGTTACCAAAGTTTAAAAAATTCCAAAGCCTCTAATTCCGATAAACTCTTTCTAAACTGCCCTGAAAAAACCCATAAATAATATGCGTATCTGTCTGGACTTATACTATACCATACATTTCCCACTATATACTATAGATTTCACTCGACCAGCTGTCCCATTGAAAGCCAATCAGTAGATAAATGTCCCATCAGATTCGAAGCTCCCAAAAAAAAATAACTTATCAGATTAATTTGAATGAGATAATACCTACGCCTAGCCAACATACCTCCAAGTCAGCCGAAGCAATGCTATCCGATCTGAACGGCCACCGATAAGTCGACCACCCTGGGAGCTATATAAGAGTCACCGGCGAACGGTTAGCCATCAGTTGTGGGCTCTACTACAATATGAAGACTTTCCTGATTCTGGCAATCTTTGCGCTGGCCGGTAAGTTCTTCAAACTATCCCTTAGTTCCTTCCAATTTCTAATGGCAATCTCCCCTAGCTTCGGCCTATGCTCTGGAGGAATCCGAGCGCGTCAATGGTGAGAACGGCTGGTACGTTCCCCAATTAGACGGCACCTTCGAGTGGGTCGACATGGACGTCGCCGAGGAGTGGATGGATGCCGCCGAGCGGATGGAGGATCGCGGTCTGACCACCGTGCCGGTGAGCTTCTATCTGTACACCTCGTCCAACCCCACCAAGGGCAAGAAGATCACCACCACCACCAAGTCGATCAGTGCCTCCAACTTCAACGCCGCCCACCCCACCCGCTTCGTGATCCACGGCTGGACCCAGAGCTACGTCAACAGCATGAACAAGGACATCCGCAACGCCTTCCTCTCCCACGGCGACTACAACATCATCATTGTGGACTGGGCCCGTGCCCGTTCCGTGGACTACGCCACCTCCGTCATGGCCGTCGCCTCCACCGGCAAGAAGGTCGCCAAGATGATCAACTTCCTGAAGGACAACCACGGCTTGAACCTTGGTGATCTGTACGTGATTGGTCACAGCCTGGGCGCCCACGTGGCCGGATACGCTGGCAAGAACACCGACGGACAGGTGCACACCATTGTGGGTCTGGACCCCGCCCTGCCCCTCTTCAACTACAACAAGCCCAACAAGCGTCTGAACTCCGAGGATGCCTACTACGTGGAGTCCATCCAGACCAACGGCGGAACCCTGGGATTCCTGAAGCCCATCGGCAAGGGAGCCTTCTACCCCAACGGCGGCAAGACCCAGCCCGGCTGCCCCCTCGACGTGACCGGCGCCTGCTCCCACGGACGCTCCACCACCTATTACGCCGAGGCCGTGGCTCAGGACAACTTCGGAACCATGAAGTGCAGCGACTACGAGGAGGCCGTGGCCAAGGCCTGCGGCTCCAGCTACAGCAGCGTCCGCATGGGCGCTGATACCAACGCCTACATGGTCGCCGGCGACTTCTACGTCCCAGTGAACTCCAAGGCGCCCTTCGGCATGATTAACTAAGCAATCGACAATAAATAAATGTAACGATTAACTATAACAGATTTCATTTTTGTCTGGGAAAGAATAGTCTGGCACAGTGTCTGGTACTTAGTTGTTCGGAAAAGTTATTTACCAGGGAGACATATTGTAAAGCAATCCGATTTCTTTCCCTTCTGAAATGTATCTGAATGCGAAGAAATAATAAAGTGCTGTTAACTGAACAGTTAACTATCGAGTATTGATGTTCGGTACATAGTTGTAAAGCGCAAAAGAAGGATTGCTTTGGGTATCGTTATTGTTGTCAGGCCTGCTCCGGTTCTCGAAATCGAAAAGATCTTGCGATTTCGATTTTGAAAACGGGAATTGGTGCTTCGGTTCTCGAAATCGTAAGCCGGTTTCGATTTGCAAAACGGGCACCTTCAGGCCTGCTCCGGTTCTCGAAATTGGTTTTCGATTTCGATTTGGCCAAAAGCTTTCGATTTCGATTTTAGCTGCTCCGGTTCTCGAGTACTTTTTTGTATCGTTTTGTTATCGGAATGTTTAATATTTTTTGTTGCTTAGAAAGCTGGCGTTGTTGGTTTAAATTGTTGGCAGAATGCTAAAAAGTGTTTAAGCTGTTAAATTATTTGTCTTAGGAGCCAAATAAGGTCGGCAATTGCTTATTTAATTCATTTATTTACATGAAGAGGCTGCCAGCTTGCATGCAGTTTCATTTCCAGTGGTTTCAATTAAATTTAAACAGCTCTTTTATCATTTACTTTATAAAATTAGCTAGATTTATTAAATAAAACATTATTGAACCTTCATTGTATAATATTTTTGCAAAGGTTTGCATTTAATAAGTATTTATAGCTGAGTGTTTCTTAACGACTTGTTCCGCCAACTGTCTGGCAACCTTAGCAACCAAATCGAAATGCCTTGTTGCCGACGGCAAAATTTGTGTTGTCAAATCTGAGGTGGGGTCAGAAATAAATTTTTTATAAAATAACTACGTGCCAGAATGATTTTGTGGTGATGTGGAATAAACATCAATAGACCACTGAGCATACTATTTTTTTCCCTTAGCAAATAACATCTGATTTGATAAGAAAAAAGGCATTTACTTTTCATTTCGGCCAGATAAAGGTGCCCGTTTTGCAAATCGAAACCGGCTTACGATTTCGAGAACCGAAGCACCAATTCC
>VNJS01016024.1:0-47071 GCA_008042575.1 Drosophila watanabei
CCACCAGCGAGTGCCAGAGCTTGCGGCTGCTGCTGCTGGATGATGGGCACTTGCTGGACAACAGGGATTTGCTGAACCACTGGCACTTGCTGGACAACTGGCACCTGCTGGACTCCACCTAGTCCTCCTATGGCTCCAACTCCTCCAATGGCGCCCACTCCTCCTATAGCTCCTCCTGCTCCTCCCAGGGAATGAGCTGCCGTACTCCAAATACAGAGACCGAGGAACAGCAGAAATTTCACCTGAAGATCGCTCAACATCTTCGTCGTTGTAATGCCAAAAACGAATTGAATGAACTTACCCAAAGTCACCTGGTTTTTAATGCCCTAAAACAGCGACCTTCAGCGTCCAATGACCAACAACTGGCGATGACGATGACGATGATGAGGTGTGAACCACTAGCCAGTGGGCAAAACCACCAGAAAGCCCCCAAATAGAACCGCCAACAGAGATGGGGCTTTTTAGCCATTGGGCGCCCCATTTGTAAATTGTTAGAGCAAACAGTGGCCACTAATTAATGTGCATAAATAAGCAGTTGGGAGTGGGGCACTCCAAACAGTTTCCAGCATCATGTTGTGGCAGTCGGTCTACCTGCTCGTCGTGGCATCCGCCGTGGTCAGTTCCACACCGATCCTCTCCAGCGCGGATCAGGAGGAGAGCAACAGCATACGCAAGCCCCGCCACATAGGAGGCTTTGGCGGTGGCGGCATCATTGGTGGTGGCATCATTGGTGGTGGCATCATTGGCGGCGGAGCTGTAGCCGCTGCCCCGGCTCCTATTATAGCAGCACCCGTTCCTGTGGTGTCCACAGTTCCGGTGATTACCACAGTGCCCGTGGTCTCCAGCATTTCCACCGTGCAGACAATTCCCAGCTATGGTTATGGCTATGGTGGTGGCTACCCGGGTTATGGCTATCCCGCAGGCGGTGGACTAGGAGGACTTGGAGGCATCGCAGGTGGCGGTGGCTTCGTGGGCGGCGCTGTGGGTTTTGCCAAATTCAAAGGCGGCTTCCTGGGCTAAAAAAAAACTTGTATCTGTATCTGTGTATCTCGAGACTCTAAAGTAAACAATGAATAAACAAAAGTGCTGCGACGAGATCGAGTTCGAGTTTCGTTTCGCCGAGTGTTTGGAATCAACAGATTCGATGAGCTTGCATGTTTGTATTTCAACTGGTTATACATATTTCTGGAAGAGTCTCGCCCGTTTGTCATAGTATATAGTGTGTATATATACAAGCACTCATGCTCAGATATATGTATATATCTGCCGAAAATCGCGCGAGGCGAAGCGGATGGGGCTCTTTGAGTGGTAAACAACGGGCCATCGAGCCATTACAGTGGGTCAAGTTGTCTAAGAGCCAGTGCAATTGGATACTTGTTACGAGATATCGGATAATCCATTATGGAATTCGTAAGCGCTGAAATTGGGAATTACAAAAAGTAATAAGAAACCGAAAACCTGGGCTTCTGGAGTCAAGGTTAAGGCTGTGACATTGATTCATTTGGTGATTATCTGTGGAGATGTGCATGTTGAAATGATGATTGAGAATATCTCCAGAAAGGTGTAATGATGACACTGAGAAAAATTTGATATCAAATATATTTACACATACTTGAGTACTTTTTAAAAGTTAATATAAATGTTGATAATTTGTATAATTTATTGCTAATTGAAAATGAAGAAAGACAAGAAGGAGTTACTCCCGAATTGACAAGTTATGACAAAAAATATAACTATATTAATAAATTACGCGAAGATTACTTTATAAATCGATATTTTAACCTTACGAATATGCGTTATATGTGATATTTTGTTTCATATATCGAAATATGGCTGAGAAGAGCCTAAATTTAGTTAAAAATATCATAGCTGGGAAACATATAAAGAACTAGTACAACAATTAGTATTAAAGATGTTTAAATATTAGTTGATAAAAAAGATAAGTAAAATAACACGATTTTCGGGGTTTCCTTAGGTTTTATCGATAATATCAATACTTTAACGATGAAAGCGATATATCAATATGTTAAACAACAATATTTTCGATATATTATTGAGTTCGTTTTATGTTTTTTTTTTTTATTTTTACAATAACATATTTTTATAATATAAAATAATATAATTTTCAACTCGGTCCAACCGCCTGGAAGCTATTACCACAGACCATTTTATAAAACAACAGCATCTTGTTGTGTTATATGACCTAAAATAAATTCTATAAAATTAGTTAACAAACACAGAAAGAACTTATTTTATTTTATTTAAAAATCCATATATTTGGCTGTACCTATTTTAAGTATGAGTTAAAGTAAGCACCATTAATTAGACATAAGTACTTTTTTTTACAGATGTTTTAAGAAAACGATCTCTTCTTTATTTCAAAAATATTTATTTTTTATCACTGATCTTATTATTTCACACCCTTTTACAAGTAATCCAGAATCCTTTAAAGTCTCTCTAACATATACCCCGGCGATCCAACTACATCTCCTTGATCTGCCGGCCCAGATATTGTCCCACTGTTGCCTCACACTTCCGCGTCGTATTTCATTTCATCCGAACATTAAGATTGGGTCAACCTAATGTGTATTTTTGTGTGTTTGCCTCTTTTTTCTTGGGTTTTTTTTTCACGCTAATAATTATTCTCGGCGGCTTGGCTGGGCTTGGAAATTGAAATTAGACGAAAAAATGATCAGAATAAAAAAAAAGAGACATTCAATGGCAATCAAGCGAGATGCCAATGAACCTCCTTTGTTTCTGACTTGGGGCGATGATGGTTCTTGGCAAATGTTTGGCTATAAATTAAGGCCCAAGTAGGGGCAGAGTTTTAGTATTTGGCGAAGTTCGAGTGGGAATACGACAGCGAAATGGATTACAAGCGGCTATACTTCTTGTTCAGCCTGGCCCTGGCCCTGCTCCTGGGCAATCTTGTGGGAGCCTTGGAGCAGGAATCGGAAGTTCAAGCGGAAGTTCAGGCTGAGCCCGAGGTTCCTCAACTCCTAGAGGCGGGAGAAACGGCCCAGAATGAGTCCACCAACGATGAGAGTGTGAGGAAAGTGCGTCAGTTCTATGCCCCACCACCCTTTGGACCGCCACCACCACCCTTCTTTGGCCCACCGCCACCACCTTACTACGGCGGCGGCTTCTACGGCGGCGGTGGCTTCGGCAGAACCCGTGTCATCACCCGCACCCGCTATCGTGGACGTGGTGGCTACTATGGCGGCGGCTTCTATGGTTAAACGAGATGCTGGAGATGCTGAATCAATGCCTACTTTGTGATACTTCCATTCGTTGCAATAAAATTTATTTACATGTTATGCAAGTCAATCGATTGTTTATGATATTAAATTGTTGATATTTTATGGTTTATTGTGAGGGAAAGCTCTTGGAGGTGTTTATAAAGCCAGAGTAGGGATTAGGTTTCACAGAAATGTTCCGCCTAATGCTGCTGTGGGGCATTGTGGTGCTGATCGCAGCTCTAGATGAGCGGGAGTTTGATCCACAGGTGGCACCGCCTTTGAAAATGGGTAAGAAATAAATACTACTGCCTTTTTCCTTTTATAAAAAACCCTTTTTTAATCCCCTTTCAGTTCCCAAACCCTTTCAGCTCTGGCGCAGTTTTGCCAGCCAAGTTCGCCTGGCCTTCAGTCGATTTCAGACTCATCCTTCATTACCTTCCCCCACAGTCAAGACCAGGATGGGATCCACCAGCACCACCTCAGAGCCAGAATTGCAGTTCTATGGAGCCCTGAATCCCATCTATCAGACGGGCAACTTTTAACTTAACGCGACATTTATTAGATACTTCTTAGACTATAGTTTGGGTTAGTTTACACGCTGCTTAGCGGAATTTCTTGTTGAAGAGGCTCTTGAAGCTGCCGAAGCCTCCACCGAAGCCATGTCCACCGAAGCCACCGCCAAAGCCATGGCCGAGACCACCAAAGCCGCCCTTCAGGCCGCCAAGTCCACCCAGGCCGCCGAACTTGCCACCGAGACCGCCAAAGCCACCCAGTCCTCGTGTGACTCGGTCACCATTCAGCTCATCCAACTGAGGCTGCTCCAGTTCCGCCTCCAGTTCAAGCAGGGAAAGAGGCTCGGCATTCTCCAGCTCCACGGGCAGGGAGAGACTGCAGGAGATGGCCACGAAAGCCAGAGTCAAAGCGAGGAAGAACTTCATGATGTGACTTCTCTTGAAGGGACTGGACTGGTCTGAACTGAAACTGTTAGCTGATTGATGGCTGCTAGCTGGATTGGTACTTAATGGCAATTGCCATGTCATCTTGGCTTATATACTTCTGCCCCGGGTCTTGGGCTCGTGCGGAGAGTTGCTAATTCGCAGTGTCAACATAGGAGATGGGAGACCCCGGCAACGGCTGCGATCTTGTCTTTTGGCCAAATAAACTCGTACTTTCATTCATCCAAAATTTTTGTTAGACTTTTGGGATGGGTTTGCAAACTGGCTGGGTTTGCTCAGGTCTTTAGCTTGGGCCTAACGATAGGTTACATCATGTTTGTGCCATCGATTACCAAGTTTCTATGGCGGCGCCACCGAAACTTGGTCTTGAAATCGAAGGTGACCTTAGACGATGTTTGTTCCAGATCTGAAATAGAGATATGGTAGAGTTATCTGAGAACTGCTGCTAATCGGAGCCTGACTTGGCTTTAAAAATAAAACAATTTGGTTTGTGTCTTAAGTCTTTTGTTTATTATGCTAATTACTAGAGATTAAAGTTAGCTTAGCACCTAATATGTTATGAGTTAATTTATGGCCTCCAGCGAGAGTATTTTTCAGCTAGTTTCTGTCGCCTTCTCGAGAACCTTTTGTAGTATTTCCCAGCTGGAGCCAGGGGCTGTTGATTCCACATTTGGGCAGCCGTCTGACGATGGCGATGCTTGCTTCTTGGCCTGATGACATCCGGTAGGACATTGTAGCGTGTCCTGCGCACTTGATCCTGGACAAAAGACCTCGACCAGGCCACAGGATCCAAACTGGGATCGTAGTCAGCTAAATTCCACCAGGGTCTGGCCTGGGTTATCTCCACAAGGAACAACAGCAGACAGAAGGTTATTCCCACCAATGTGTGACTTATCGCAGAGTAGTTCATGGTCCTATTGCTCACCCAAGACTGCTGCACTTTGACCTCGCCACCAGGGTTCTTATACCCGCGCTCTCTTCTGCCCAGCTGAACACACACCATTATCGGATTAGCCCAGAGCCATAGAACTACCTGGAAACCTTGGGACTTATCAATGGGCCAGGTACACAAACAGGTAAGTGCAGCCAACAAATCACTGCGGATCGTAAATCAGAGTTTGAGTCTGAGAGAGTGGGAAATGCTCACTCAAAACATATTTATCGCCAGGAAAGAATCGGTGGAAGGTAAAGAAAAATGTCAAAGGCGCAGCATGTTCATTTCACTTTCGAAAATGGCCCCGTTTCTAGCTGGAGAGGAAGAGAGAGGTAACGAGTGGAGGAGGAACCTTGCACTTGACACCTGCTGCTTAATTGGCGCATGGAAACGAGGTAACGACGACTCTCCAGGTGATGGACGTGCCAGGGACAAACCCGTTCTGCATTTCTCCCAACTTTCCACTGACAAGTCTAGACAGCTCATCTAGAAGTGGCATAAAAGCAGCCACTGTCTTGGCCTGGCCTCCAGTTCTGGCCAAGATGGGCACCAAGCTACTGCTGCTGCTGTTCCTGATCTCCCTGGCTTCAGCTGGCCTGCGTCTTACCAACGGCCCCAAGTGGCATTCAAGAGTAGCTCAGCCCAAGCTCCAAGGCAAGGGAGAGTACCAAATCCTCTCCAGACGCAGCCCACCAGAGAGACTCCTCTGGAAACCCAGCTATAAGCGTAGAGGCTAAGGAAATCATTTGTTTAAATGTTCGTGTATTTGGCTAAATAAATAAAATAAATTAGCTTATTGAGTAAAAGAGGATGCAAAGTGCCTCTTAGAATCCCGGAGCATAGGCCTGCATGTTCATGCGCTCCAGGAAGCCACCGGCTGGCGGATACAATCCCTGCATGTTCACCTGCACGGGCAGGGGCTGGGGAGCCGGATACAAGCCCGAGCTGGCTCCTCCCAGGCCCTGGACATTGGCCATGTTCACGATGCTGTTCAGGTTCTGGTAGTTGTCCACCGAAGGCTGCGGCACAAAGCCGTTGGGCAGCTGGGCATTGGGATACATCAGGGAGTTGCCGCCGTAGATGGGCTGCGGCACGGGGTAGCCTCCAAAGCTGCCATAGCCAGTTCCAAAGGGATTAAAGCCAACGGGTTGTCCTGCCGCCAGATTGGGATCCGGATACGAGGGATAGTTGTTGGCAATATTCGTCTGCAAGCCGGGAATGCCATTGAGGCCGGGCAGGGGACCCGCAGGGAGTCCTGGCGTAAGTCCTGGATATATCAGACCCGGATAGTTGGGATACCGCACCAGCTGGCCACCGACGGCATTCAATGCCATCTGGTTCATGGGCATGGGCATAGCCATGCCCATGGTCTGAGTGGCTGGCGTGACATTGGCCACCATCTTGACATCCGCATCCGTGGTGGCGCCTGTCTTCAACTGACGTTCCTGCCGGACATGTTGATCCTGATCCAGGGGCTGAGCCTGCACCGTGCCCAGCAGGAGCAGGGAGAGCAGCAGAAGGGATTTCTTCACAACGATTTTGGTCATTTTGGTAGCTATCTTCGGTGGCGACTGTTTGCTTCCGGCTAGCCGGTATCCCCTTTTATGCCGAGGCCGACGGTGAAAACTTTCTTTTGCAATTATCCGCCTCGGCACGGCTGCTCGCTTTGGTTATTTTTCGATTTTCGTTTAAAGTGATGCCTTTTTTTTATGTTTTTATGGCCCGGCAAAAAGTCGAACACTGCGGCCCACTGAGCGCCCAGTCTTCGGGTTTTGTAATCTCTTTATAAACAATTCACACTTTTAGCCTAATGCCAAAGGCAAATAAGGTGCGAAATGTCTCAGCAGATCCGCAGATGGGAGATCGAAAATCGGAGTTCGCCTGCCAGAAAATTGGTGTCGACTCACCGATGGATATACTATATATAGCCTATAAGCCCTATACCTTTATGGTTTAGCGGGGGAGTCGGCATCTGTATCTTACAAGAGGAAATCAAAAGGCTGAGAAAGCACTGCATTTTTTTGAAAGCCTAAAGGTAGACTATGGAAAAATCTAGCTTACATTTTGAGATTTATTTAAATGAGTCTAGAAACTCCCTTCTCTATAAGAAACATCCATTTTTCAGCTAATATTTATTTCTAATCATAATTTTTATTATCAAATAGATACATTTTAAAGCATAGCGATCACAATTTGAAATAGTAAACTTAACATTTGAGGATTCCCTGTCGGTCACTGGAAAATCGATCGAGTTTAACGACTACGAGGCACTGCGGCTGGTACTAAGACTAGGGCCTATGGACTAGCTACACTAAATTGGAATCTTAACAGCCCGGATTTAGAACTAGAACTAGAATCCCCCCCAGGGATTAGGCATTCGCCTCAGGATTTTGTGATTTCAAAGGTTGCAGCGGCTGCAATTTCACCGTTTTGTAGCCACGATCTCGGCGGAACCACAGCCAGTTGTCCCCATTGAAGTAGTCCTCGATGTGGTCCAGACTGCGCCCCTTGGTCTCCGGCTGGAACAGGCACATGAATATGGTGAGCAGGAAACTGGAGATGCCAAAGACCAGGAACACGCCGCGCATCTTGAGGAAGGCCTGCAGGGCGGGGAATCCCTTGGCGAAGATGAACAACGCCACGTTCATTGAGGCGAACACACCGCCGGCGGTTCTGCCCCGAATTCTGGCCGGGAATAGTTCGCCAATCATGATGCCCGGCATCACCATTAAAGCTGTATTGAATACTATGTAGCCCAGGAGGCAACATCCTGCCACCAGCACATCGTACGACATCTTGGGCTCTCCCACTCGGGCATACATGTAGGCACTCAGGGCCAGGCAGAAGGCTCCAGAGCCAATGCCCGATATCATCATGATCCTGCGCCTTCGGACGAAGATCAAAACAGCACAGAAGACCATGCAGCAGATGACTCTCACGGCAGCCGTCCAAATGGCCGCCTGTTTGGTGTCAAAGTCCGCTCCAAACTCCGAGACAATATCGATGGCGTAAAAGATCACAATAAAAGTGCCGGAGAACATCTGCAGCAGGGAGAAGACAATCACAATGACCAGTGGCTTGATGGCCACCCTTTGGCAGCACAGCTGGAAGATGTTCTCATCGGTCTTGGTGGTGGCCCGCTCCCGGGACAGGCGTTGCTTCATCTCATTGGCCTCCTTCTGGGCACTGATCTCGCTGCCACGCAAGAAGGTCAGAGCCTGGAGGGCACGCTTCTCATAGCCATTCCGTAGCAGCCAGGCGGGAGTCTCTGGAATGCAATAGATGGAGACCACGGCCAGGAGGGGCAGGATGTTGGCACACCAGGCCACACTGCGCCAGTACATCATGGAGCCAAGGGAGTAGACCAGCAGGATGCCACAGGAATACGCCACGTAGGGAGCTCCAATCAAAAGGCTGCGTAAGTTGGGCTCCGCGGTTTCAGCAATGTAGACCTGGAAAAGGGAGTATATAATGATGAATATTTAAATATAAGTAAGTTAGCAAAACTACCTCAAATAATATCAGAATTTCCCAAGGGAATACTTTTTTTCTTTACAAGTTTTCCATGACCCTCATAGAACACACACGTGTAAGCAAACAGTTCCATAAGATTGAGGGTCACATAAGTATCTTAATTATAAACTGGAAACCCCATAACCCACTCAGCCTCCTAACCCAAATCTGTTATTTATATTCCCTTCAGAACTAGGCCTTGACCTCTAGTATACAAACTTATTCCATCTAAACAACAATTTCATCTAGTTAAAGGTCACAAAAGCATCAACATATTAATTATAACAAAAGGCTTCTCCCAGTTCCTGATAAATGATATTACTTTCTGATACGACTTAACCCTCAACCCCAAAGCGAACTTTCGCCAGCAAAACAATATGATCTAGTTTGAGGGTCACATCCCGCACAGCATCAACATCTTAATCTCTGGGAACTCTTGGTTGCTAATCATAAAATCGTAAATCATGTCGGGGGAAACCATTAATGAAACCGAAACTCGACGGGGAACACGCGCAACAAGTTGACGCCCATTCACCCAGCTAGAGCCAGACCCAAGCCCGCACCCCTAGTCCAATTCCAACCCCCTCGATTATAGACTAAGGTCAAGAATCCGGAACTACTATGCGAATAATCCCGAGTCGAGCGTGGGCCCGTGTGTGCGGAAAGCTTTTGCTAATGCAAATGATGCGCTGGCCATTTAAAGTCCGGACACCGGACACCATAGTGATGACGCCGACAACGATTTAAGCTATCACTTTGGCCGCAAGATAAGTCACGGACATATCCATAAGATAAATAATAAACAGAAATAAACGGGGCAGCGTCGCCCGGCATAGCGTAGACACAATGGAACCGACCAGAACAGCCGGAACAATGGATGAGCTTCAAGTGGCCAATTGTCCACCTGTCACAGCTGCTCTTTTTTAGTTTTTTTTTCTCTGTTCGGACAGGAGTTCAAGGCTCTGGACGATTACGGTTAATGGGTCACTCGGACAGATTCGGATTGTGTCACGTCGCACAGTTCCGGGTGTGAACGAACCTCAGGCCAATGGCCATGAATTCTCTTGGAGATGCTTCGAGTCCACTCACCTGTCCGGGTCCACCCAAAATTCCAGTGGCAAAGCCGCAAAGGAAACGTGCAAATATCACAATCTTGATGCTTTTGGCCATGGCCAAAGTGCTCCAGCCGAGGAAGAGGGGAAGTACCGAGACCAGCAGGGTTTTCCGCCGGCCTAGGTAGTCTGCCAAAGGTCCAGAGATCAGGGATCCAAAGGGAGTAGCCAAACTATGGACACTTGCTATAAGGAATTTATACATTTTAAGGTTTGAGTAAGTTTTTAGGGAAAGAAGAACCTACCTATCCAGGAGCCCATTTCCACATCAATTGGTATCTCGGTGCTATTGCCATCCATCAGTTGGGGCAGCAGGACAGCTGAGAAGCCAATGGGCATGCCACAGCCAGCGGAGAGCAAAAGAACGGCACAAGTGGCCAAAATCTGGAATATATAATGTATAATGTTTGTCTTAGAAAGTGTTTGAAGAAGAGGTTTTAATTACAAGCTACTGTATCTTTAAGATAAAGTATACTTTTTAGGCTAAATAATTTCTATTTCAGGCTGTCAGAAAA
The DNA here is from genome assembly GCA_008042575.1 of Drosophila watanabei. NCBI lineage: Eukaryota > Metazoa > Arthropoda > Insecta > Diptera > Drosophilidae > Drosophila > Drosophila watanabei. The sequence goes on from VNJS01016024.1 coordinate 10,270, forward strand.
TGTGTTCAGTTTCCTAATCAAACTTTTCTAACTTGGAAAGAGAGAAACCAAAAAAATAGTTCGATGCCGCTCTCATGAGTTTACAAAAACAAAACAAGTGCAAGATGCGACGCACATGAAAATCAGTCGTTTATAAACAGTTGTTGTCCTATATTTTGTCCTCAGATTTGATCTTAGTTTACTCTTATTTATATTGTATCTCATTCCCTCTGATCTAATCTTAGATTACTCTTATTTCAGGCCTTAGAAATTGTTTCCAGTGCATGTACGTGTATATATAATTAAATCTACCGATAAAGGCGTCAATGTTGCCGCATCTGCCAAGCAATTGCCTTTAATTGAAGTTGCAATATTGCATCACGGGCGACTTTATTTTTGATTTGTGACAAACGATCTGCGATCGCCGCCCATTGATTGCTTTATGGCATGCCCCATAGTTCACTTAGAGTGTGTGACGCGAACAGCCTGAAATTGAATGACATTCCGTGCCATTCGCAGTGGCTTTTCATTCGATTCAATTCCAGAGCCAACGCTGCCGTCACATGTCCGCCACATGTTGCCACCAAAAGAACGAAAAGTGCTCCCATAATCATGTCGTGAAGAAAGTTCAATTGCGTATCTTATCATTTTGTCCTTCATGGAATATTTTGTATCTGTCAGGCACGCATGTCTTGGCCAAGCCCCGGGAGATGTTTGACAAGCGAGTGACAAGATTATAAACCGAAATTTGGCAAAAGTATTGACTCGAAGAAACCAGTTTAAAACAAGAATATATGGAGAGTATGACAGACTTTATTATATCTTTAATTAAACCTAAAGAAACTTAATTATTCTCCGACAACTTACCTGATTTATCATGCCTCTTCTATTGGCCACATCGTAGTCCTGTTCATCGATGGTCGATAGCTTCCTGGAATTATGATGGTTGCCCAGTTTGCATTGAAACTCTGCTCCTGGCACCACATGATAGGACATTTTATGTGGCACAAACTTAAGATATTCCTCATCTCTGCAAAAGAATAATGAAAGTGTTAATTAATACAAAAATCTAGATTTTTTTGGAAATTAAAACTTATTGTAAATGTATAAATGTTTATGAAAATTTATAATGAATTAGCTTTCTGTTAGCAAGTTATGCTACAGGTTCCCGAGATCTAGAGATATAAAATTAGTAAACAAATTAATTTCGAGGTGTTAAAAGAATTTAGCTAACTTAATAAGACGTCATAAAGCTATAGAAACACGATTTTCCCGTGTTGATAAGATAACCCCCAGCATAAACGGAATGCCCTTTGAGACTGCAAAATGTTATATACTTTTGCGTAATTCAAAATATTTCATTATTAGCTGACTTCATTTATTGTCAAGGTATGTCGAGATACATTTTCCGGCTAATGGGCCCTGACAATTGGCAATTATTGGCAATTTCAGGGCTGGTCTTTTGTACAATAATAATTGCAGCAGCTTTCACACGCCACTCAAATCGATCCCATAACCTGGTCATTACACGCTTTTTGTTGCACTTTAATCCCAGCCAATTTTTTGTTGACTCATTTTGGCAAAAGCAAAGCTTCGGAAGCGTGGCCACTCGCTCGCGGAGAGTGATAAGAAAACGCGCGGGAGAGAACTGAGCTCTCGACGTCACTGTTTTGTTTCGAAAAAACCAGCTGTGCGTGTTTCAGTTTGTTTTGGCGTTGCGATAAGAAAAACATACAAAAAATGCTCGACGTTTCGCTCTCTTGCTCTGCAGAGCTTTTGTTTTGCGCTTGTGTTTCAACTGCTTAAATAATGTTAATGTTTTTGTTTTAACGCCCAGACAAGGTCAGTTTGGAGTCACGTTGAATGAACCCATGGCAAACTTTCTTTATAAAATATTTCAGCTTGTTGCCAAATTCAACCAAAAATAGGCCTCAAATATTTGCCACTTCCCCTTAGCACTGTCATTGATCTACAAAACTGCAAACCTTGGACGCCTAAAACTCACTCAAAGCATTGGTCACACTGTTTATGGATATAGGCTAATCGTGATACGCCTGTCAACTTAATTTGTGACCAAAATGTAGCAAACAATGGACATAAACAATACAAAAGTCAGTTTGCATTATCGCCCTGAGAAATCGTCTGCGATTTGTGATTAAGGAAGTGCAAAAGATAAAGTTGGAGAGTCAACAAACTTGGGGAAAAACAAACTGGTTTCCATTGTCTCTGAATTTTAATTCGGAGAAATTGACAAAACGATTAACGAGATCATAAGGATTCATTAGCTCGTAGGGCAAACTTTCCACAATCACATTCAGTCGGCGTGACTAAAGTCCAAGGGTATTTGCTGTCCATCAATTCGACAATGTGTGAATTGAAAGAGTCGCCTGCACGACTCTCTATCTATCGATATATCTATATATCAGTTCTATAAACTGAAATGCTCGGCCACTGTTGACACCGCAAATTAGATAATTTATGGCGAGTGCGGCAGCAGGCTTCCATGAAACAATCAGTAAACAAATGGCTGCCTTTTTAATTGAGGCAATAAGGGAGAAAGAGCGGATGATGATGCCACCCAATCAAGGATTGATTTCATCACTGCCACTGGTTGGCATGGTAGTTCCGGCCCACCCGGCGTATGCGTAATAACTAAACTGAATTTAATTGTTCTTATCTAAGATAAGAAAATAAACGAAGACAGCAAAATTTCGGTACCTGGTTAAGCAGAGTAACTGGAAACGGTAGCTTATCACCAATTAAGGGAAAGCTTAAACAAACCAATTAGGGAATTTCCCAGAAGAAGAAACCCCCAAGAGCCCTTGGCCAAATATCAATTTCACAACATTCCGAAAGTTAGCTTTAAGAGTAATTTGAAATCAATCAAAAGCTGAAACCGAAGCAAGCAATTTCAATTAGGTATTTAAGGCTTTAACATACAGGAACTACACAAAACTTTAAATGTCAAGAAAAAGCTTTTAGTATTAACATTCAATCAGTTTCTGATTAAAGATTATTGCTTTTTTTGATTGATCCCTAATCACCTTAGACAAGTCAAGTTTCCCAGTCATCATGAGGCGCGATAAGGTGGGTGAGTATATAGCCTATAAACAAATTCAAAAACAATGCAAAATCCCAGTATAAACCCAGAAACTTGAACTTTTGCTTTCGTTCAACACGTGTTTTGTCTGCCAAGTGTCACACTATCTAATCTTCCAGCTAATATATAGTGGAGTAACTAATATATAGAGGGAGGTACTAGAGCGGAACTCTGAACATTCATTGATCACTAAACCGGCGATAAGAGATGCCACACGATGAGTTGGCATTGAACTGTGTGCCTTATCGATGGCTGACAAAAAACAAGCCCTGTGGCTTTTTTTGGGCTTAATCTCGAGGCGGAGCTGGGTACTTAAGAGGCCCGGCGGCAACCCACTGGCTGGCTGGACCCTAGCAACACGAATGCACACCACGACGTCGTAGCACTTCCAATGAAACCGATCAAAAAATCAAAAACTTGTTTATACTGTCGCTGCGCTGTGGGTTTAAAGTCGAAGGGGGGTATTTTTAGCTGGCCAGACAGAAAATTCCAAGCAAAAAACTGCTGATGATGAGTAGTATTTAACACTTTGCGCTTTGCTTTGTTTTGATTTGCTTTATTACCTTTCGACACTCATTTCGGCCAGCTTTAATGTAGGCAAATTAGTTCAAGTTGTTTCGGAATTCCGGAATCGATTTTATTGTTTCGCTTTATATAACCCTTAAGTCGCGACTTGGATGCATCGGCTCGATCGCGCCACTGGTAGATATTCTGGCGAGGCACTGCGAGAAAAAACGAGGCAGAGTAGCGGAGGAGCTGGCGACAATTTCATTTCATGCCAAAGCGAACACTGGCCGGCGAGTGGCTCATAAAGCGGCTTTTTATTTATGAGCAGCGATCGGCGCGACGCCGCGATCGCAGCCGCACGCACACATTCGACCAATTATTATTTTGTATTCTCTTTTTTTTCACTAAATTTTTTGTTGTTATTTTTTGCATGCCGCTTCAAACTGCCCTCTTGCGCTGTCCCTTTCGCTCTCGTCAAGCATAAGCTTGCAAAAAAGGTTCTTGATTGACCGCCAGCTGATCGTTGCCAACAGCTGACGCAGCATCGTAACGGTTATTTATGGGGAGAGAGCCCCAAGTAAGCGACGCAGGAAGAGCATTTCCAAGAGAGCAAGTTTTCGAAAAGCTTTTCTTTTTGAGACTAGCCAAGACCGGAACCACAAGGCAGGTGAGATTCATAAAAATCTGAAGACTTTATAGCTGTCATAGGAAAGATCGGTAGATGTAGAAATAAATGTAAAACTGTAAATGTAAAATAGAAAAAACAAGTAAAACTGTAAAGATAATATAAATATGGAAGTATTTGCGTATTTATTTTATAATTTATGATATATGGATCGATTTTTATTCATTTAATGCAAATCTGCAAGAGTATAAAAATTTTGGCGTGCCAAAGCTAGCTTCATTTCTGTTTAAAAAGTGAAATCAAAACGTTTGGCCCTTTAAATAAAATTAAAATCTCCCTAAAGTCTTTGAATTACTACTTTTTAGGCGATTTAGACTACGCTTCGCGAAGAGACTACCATACTGCTAAAATATATATTAAAAAAGCTACATTTTTTCTTAATTCTTCGCCATGAACAAACCACGACTATTATTCGAATAGCCAGATTGTATTCGCTATCAACGCTTTCCCCCTGCTTTGGCCCCAACGAAAGCATTAAAGGACACGAGCTGCAAAAAAAAGCAATCGTGGAGTGGCCCGAGGGCCCGACCAAAGCTGAATTGGAAAAGCTTTTCATTCATAACCTGGCACAACAACAACAACAACAACGAGTGCGGTGGGGCGAGCATTGAACAACGACAACAATAATGGTGTTAGCAGCTTGCGGAAATGCAGCGAAATGAAAATTCGCGCAGCAGATAAGCGGTGCCGGGAAATGAAGGAAAAAAATTGTAAGGGAAAGAAAGCAACTATATATAAACAAAGGCGATTCTGCTTTTGGGGGCCATGGAAACTGCACAAATTGCGTGGAAACTATGCTACAGAAAGGGGGGAAAACTCTTTGTAACTTCTCACAGTCATATTCCATTAGTTCAGCCGAGATCTGTTGTAAGCGGCTTACGCTGTTTGGGATTCCCAGTCCCCCCCACTCCTAGACCACTCACCACCCACTTCCGTTTCCTTTCGATTCCGCTAAGCTTGAACACATGCACAAATAAATGTATCACCCGGAGCGTCGGGAAATCGCTCTCTCGTCGCTTTCACTCTCATCTTGCTCCAGTGTTTCAGTGTCTAGGTCGAGGCAGCTTTCTCTCCGGCTTCCTGCGTATCGTGTCCTATGTCCCGTGTCCTGTGACTGTGACTGTGTGCGTGTGAAGGTCGCCTGGCCATCGATGTGTCTGTATTGAGTTTGTCCCCTTTTTTTTTTGTTTTTGTTCTTTATTCCTGAAAAATGTAAGCCGAGGGCAGGGAAAAACTATCGACCGACCGCTTGCGGGTGATGTTTACCAGGACTGGCGGTAAATTAAAGAAAACTTTAGTAAAGTTAGCTTTTTCTGATTCTATGGAATCGATTTCAATTAGTTTTTGCTTTTCCACCGAAATTCAAAAATTAATGCGATTTTTTGATCAACCTATAATATAGTTTTCCCTCCAAAATATGCTAATGAATTGCATTTCAATAGGCATTTTGTGGGAAACACATACCCACATAGGCATAATTAAGTGAGTTATTGTTCAAGGACCAATTGACGGTTCTGAAACACTCGCATAAAGGATTGAAAGCTCACTGATGCATTGCCAGTCAATCACTGAAAAAAAATGAATTTCTATTAGTTTAAATTAAACTCTGTTTGCTGAAAGAGATAAATGAAATATCCTGAGATTAAAATAAAGTTAAGCTATAGTTTCTGCACCTTTCACCCTTTGGAACAATAAAGATAAATTAATTTAATTTTGAGCTTAGGCTTATAGTAGCCAAATTTATTTGATTTTCAGACTATTACAATACTGAAAGCATTGAAAAAAAATATATAGGGAATCACGCAAATACCGTATTTAAAGGCTTCAACTCAACTCTCTCGTCGCTTCGCTCTCGCTGTTCCTAACTCGACGTTATTAGTTTAGTTTAGTTCCATTCTCAACTCTTTCTTCCTTAGGCCGCTCTCGCTTGTGTCTTACTCGTCGTTTTTGCTTCTTGTTCTGTTTACATACTCGTTTTTAGTTGTTCATAACTCGTCGTTTTTACTTTTGTTTATTTTCTCATATTCGTTTTCAATTCAACTCTATCGTGCTCAGCCCGCTCTCGCTTGTGTCTTACTCGTTGTTTTTGCTTCTTGTTTCGTTCACATACTCGTTTTCTTTGCTCGTCGTTTAGATTTCCGTTAACTCTTTGGTCTCTGTGTTATTGCCTAGGTTATTATTTTTTAAACTTATTATACTTATTGAGGCGATTTCAGACAAGAATTTCAGGTACTTCGCGAAGTGCCATCTCGTTACCATCTTTCCTTTCCCTATACTTACTCGATTCTGTTTAATTTTGGCTCAGTGCTTCCGGCGGCATTACCTCCACCCACTACATCTATTCGGCCAGCAGCGCACCTCCCTTGGGGGCCGTAAATCAAATTGCAAATCAAAAGCAGCGCCCAGCAGCTGCTATAAACTTTTATGGCAAGCGAGCGTGGGAGGAGAGCTTCGCTTCGGCTCGGCAATGTCGAGCTTTTTCCGCTCACGCTCACGCTTACCGAGTGCGAAAAGCGCTGGCTCTCGTTTTCGCCGCTCGTCGCTCGCCTTTCACTTTCACAGCTGGATTCTCGCAATCCGCTTCCTGGCCCGCTGGCTTCCGTTTCGCATTCAGTTGCTTTCGAATTGTCCGCCAAATTGGACGCTCCTGTGGCCAGCAGCCGTACGTACCCTTCGATCCACCCACGGGAGCAGACCGAACAAGAACACCCACAGTGTTTTAGTGGGAAAAGGAACCAAGTTGTGTGAATATCGCTGAAATATATTTCCAGGCCGAGAGAAGATCCTCCTCGGACGAGTGATAAGTGCTGAAAAGAGTGAAGAAGAGCGGACTAGTTGTTAATTGTGTAAGTCGCGCGTAATGCAAAACTCTTCTGTGTACGCATGAGTGTGTGTGTGTGAGTGTGCGAGCGTGCGAGCGTGTGTTTTTGCCTGCTGCCGCTGTATTGGTGGGAGTGTCCTTCGGGCCTTGTGTGCCATTGCCATCGCCAGTTAATATTTAAAACAATTAAAAACTGACGGGAGTAGAGTGACATTAAAGCCAATACGCGCCCCAAGGTCTGCCTGCCTGCCAGCGACGGGACGTGGTGACGGGGCCTAATTAAGCGGGATCCCGTTGCAGCGCGGCCAGGACACTTTGCTGCCAGCGCTCGGATAACTGCATTGTCTGCTTAACTTGCCGTTAATTCGGCCTCATTACAGGCCACACTGACCAGCCTCAATCCGAGCTGCCATGGCTGTCATGGCTGCCCCGAGTCTGCTCCACCGGAGACTCAAAGCCAGCAGATGGCCATTCACTGGAAATGGCCATGAAAATTCCCACGAACTGCAGCTGCAGCGCTGCGTAGCATACTTTTTCGGGAAACTTTTATCGAATTAAAGACCACGGCAGCATGGTTAAGAAATCATAAGTATTATTAAGAGCATTGCAACAGGAAACTTTTAAGTAATTAAGTATAAGCTGGCACTTTAAGGATGTATTCCTTATGAAAACTTAAATACTTACTCATTTAATATGGTAAAAGTTTAACAACAACTTATACAAAAGTTACTAAAGGAGAGTCCAGGCTACAAACCAGACTTGATTTAACTTGCTTTAGCCTGAATAAGACCTTTGATAACCTTGAAGGTAAAATGCTTACAAATAGTAGTCTTTAACTTGTTTTAATACTAAATAATGGATACAAGTTAATTAATAAGTTACTTGAAATTCAGTCTTGTCTTGTTTTGAACCGGAAATGTGATTTAGCGGAAACTGTCTTTGCAATTAAAGCTAAATCCCTTAGTTAATCCAGCAATACATATTTAACTGTTCAAATTTAACCCTAATGGTTCCCACAATTTATGTCTGGATTAAACTGAAATTGAAAGCTGATTGGAACCGTAATTTTCATTATCTCACTATATTGATCAATAAATTTGCATGTGAACGTCAGACAGAGACCTCCGAGAGCCGGGCATCAGGTGCATCCAATTCCGGCCAGAATGGATACTTGGGTCTGAGCAAATATTTGCCACAAGTTGGCCAAGAGTTCTGGCCCCGGCCCCGTCCCCGTCTACGAAACCCTTCTCCTTGGCCATCCGCTCAAGCCGAGCGTAGATGAACGCAAAATTAATTCCAGCTTCCACCCGCTGGGGCCACCTCCGTCCCGGGCTCCGCGCGCGACATCTTCCTTTGGCCCAGAGTCCCGATAACTTTTTACTACTTTTTTTTTTTGCTATTCTCCTCTTTTTTCTCTAAGTTTTCCCCATACCTTCAGCTTCAGCTTTTGCTCTTCGTAGGATTCGCCTTCATTGTTATTGGAATGTCTATGTCGGGCTTTTTTTTATTGTCTGAAACAGTCAAGACATCTTTGTACACCTGTACACCTCAGTTTAATCATGTTGAATTTCCTATATTTTTACTAGCAATATTCATATAAGTTTTTCTTATATTCACTATTTAATTCTCTGAAGAAAACTTTAATTCATCAAGACAGCTATGATTTCCAAATTGTTTTAAAGGCAAGCTCTACTGTAGACTTTGGTTCTTTTGTTATAGTTATTGCCGAGGCTCTCGTTGTTCTCGCTACCTTAGCATCCTTGCCCTTGCTCCACACAGGGTCCTGCCTCCGCCTTCGCTGTCGCCTTTTTGTTCCTTTTTCCTGTGCGCCTTGTGCCTGCTGTATGCCTGCCTTCCTTCCTGTTCGGCATGAACGTGCGTTGTTTCCTCCGATTTCATACGGGCTTTTGGCATTGGCCTGTCCGTGTTTTGTGCGTGTTTGCCAGGGCTCAGGCTCTGGCTCAGTCTCTGGCTCTGGCTTTGGTTCATTCTTGGCCTTCTCTTATTTTTTTTTTTTGGCTCTTTGTTGATGTTGTTACAGACCGGGGGGCGCGCTTTCCGTTCGTGTGTACATTTAAATCGCAATCAAATAACAATAAAAACATCAGCGAGTGGGCACAAAACAAAAATCGGTGATCGGTGACATTCGTGGGATCCCAGTGCATTAAGCTTAAAGCCACATCCTGATGGATGGCTGGATTTGTGACTGAATTGTGTCAGCCAGGGCGTATACGCAATGTCTCTAAGATGTTGACTTATCGTTTCCCCGGGGGAAGTTGTTGTGGGGTTTAAGTGGCAAATTGTTAATATTTGAGAACTTGAGGGAAGTTTATAAATAATGGAAAATATTTAAAAATAATATTTAAACAAGAAGAGTTACAATTGTGGTAAATTTTCCTATGAAACTATGGTTTTAAAAATCATAAAAAAAGATATCGATTACAACTACGAGTTGATGGCAATATTGTTAAATAAATAATAACCCAACAAGTCATAGGTAAACCCCAAAGAGTCTCAGATTTCACCATGTTCGTGTTTGTGTGTTTCTCCTCTCCCCCCTTAAAATCAATATTATATGTATCCTTATATGATATATATATTTCGCAGTCCAAGGATCCCCTCCGCCAGCTGCAGCCAAAGTTGAGCTTAACCCGGCAAAAGTTGATGATTACTCCGATTGTTTAGCAAAGAGAGAGAACAAAGTGAAGGCAAAATGGATTACTTGTATTTATTAATGCAAACGTGCGGGATTAAGCCAGGGGAGGGGTTAAGGGGGACTGACAGCAAATGCTATGAACTTTGACCTTCGCATTGCGGCTGGTCATGGCTCTAGGGGTGTCAAAAGGGGAAGGGGTGCTACGGCAACAGCAATAAGCTGTTTAACTGCTAGTGCATGTCAGTAGACACTCTTCCCCGCTCCCTAGCACTCCCTCCCCCGCAGACAATGCAACTGCCAATGAATGGGCTTGGAGACTTTCCCTCCTGCGAGTGCGAGTGTAAGTGTGAAAGTGTGAGTGGGTGAAAGTGAGCAAGGCTGATTGTATTAGTTGTTTGTGGGCAGCACAGACGTTTGTGTCCATTTAAGCGTAAGGCTCCGCCAAGGGAAGCGCGTCCTTATGCAACATATGAAGAGCAAATCAGATTGCAACGCACAATAAAAGCAGCGAATTTTCCTGGAACGATCAAGAATATTACCCGTTTTGGTTAACTCAAAGAGTCACATTTTCTGCTTACAATCGGTTTATTAAATTCTTCGTAAATGCTTTTATTATTATTACTTTCAGTGAGAAAAGTTTTGTACTTTTCTGTACAGAAATAGTACCCTTTTCTTTTTTAAAAATACTTTTGTAGTTATTTTCTTTGTAGTTTTTCCAAGTGTATATTTGCCTTCACCTGTCAAACTCATGCATGGAAATTGTGCATTTATTTCGTTGTAAATCAATACTCCCTTCAATAGAGGGAAGGCCCTTGTTAGCATTCGACCAGTTCGTGCAATTGGTGCAGGAACAGGCCCTGCAGCATCTCCCGGGTCATAATGCATCCGGAGCAGGGGCACTCCCTGGAGTTGGGCACGTGCCGGGACTGCAGGTTCATCAGTCGCAGGCATCGTTGGGCCTTCGTCCGCTGGAGCTTCTTCAGGGTCCTCACCTTGCAGTAAACCAAGCTGTAGATGGTGATACCTTAAAGGAATGATGTGAAATTTTAAAGATACTGAATTAATTTCATCTTAATGCAAACAGTATTTTAACGTTTAAATTACTTCTCCTTATTTTATAAATGTAATATGTTTTTAACTAAGGAAACTACGAATAATTATTTGAAGTACTAGAAGAGTAAGGATCATCCAAAATGATATAATCTTTGACAAACATTTTTCTGGTATGGCAAACACAGAACTTCTTACGAGCCTATTTTGCCCCATTCAAAATTAAGTAAGTCTTATTCTTCAATTCCAAATTTGATAAATTAAAAAATAAAAATTTCCACTCACAAACTCCAACAACAGCAACGTGGAGAAGCACGACCATGAAGACAATACGAGCAAAATGTCTATGCTGGCGCAGGTGCTCGAAAGGAAAGTCCTCATTCCTGCTTCCGTTGCTCTTCTCAACAACAGCTTTAACAACGGTTTCACCAACAGCAACACCAACGACGTCATTAACTGATTCACCAACAGTATCACTAAAGGTTTCGCCAACAGCTTTACCAATGGTTTCACCAACGGCTTCACCAACGGCTTCACCAACGGCTTCACCAGCAACACCACCAACAGCTTCACCACCAGCCTCACCAACATATTCATTTTCATTAATGCTGTCCAACGATGCATCCACATCCACATCCACATCGACTTCCGTGGAATTCCACTCGGTGTTGTTTTCGTAATCGAACATGTCCAGCAGCTGTGTCTCGTTCAGCCAGTCGTAGTCTTTCCGCGAATGCATAAAGATACAGATTTAAAATAAATAATCAAACCCATCTCCAGGGCCTTCCACTATCCGTACCCGTAAAGTTGTCATCGGCTGTGGACAGGTGGGGCAAGGTAGTCAGGGCCGCCATAAACAACAGCCACCTGGCTGCAATTCCCTGCGTGGACAGAGGCATGGTGCTGCCGCGATTGTTCCAATGCAACTGAACAAACGGAACACTAGCGACTTGCACGTTGCCGATCGATGTCTGCTCAATCGGATATCAAACAGCTGTTTGCAATTTCAACAACAAATAATACAAATAAATAAATTTTAAGAAATGTTTCTATTAAAATGTGTGTTACATAATAATATCAACTAAAGAAGGGGGCTTGAGGTTGAACTTCAGTTTTGATCTATGAGATCCTTAAATGAATCCTCTTTTAAGGAATCTGACCCCGTTTTTACATCCTAATTCTATATACATTGTGTAGATACCCCGCATTTCTCGATGTACAGGGAAATCCTGCCGCGGCGACAGTTGGGACAGAGGCACTCGGACTTTGCGGTGTGCTGCAAGGTCAGCTCCCGGATCCTTACTGTGTCCTGGGGCAGAGTAGGCCACACAATGCTCTGGGTACGTGGAGCATAAATATCAAGGCCGTCCGGTGTGGAAACCATATCCTGCCAAGTCCGGCAATAGCAGCAGAGACATCCTGTTCAAAGGAATAAGTTAAACAGTGTGAAGGTTATGGACATAGTTCCTACTCACCCAAACAGCCCATAAGAATCAGGAACAACAGGGACAAAAGGGTCACCAAGAAGATCCTGGCCTGATCCTCGGCCAGAGGAAAGTAAGGGCTTCTCCCTCTACTCCCCTTCAGATCCTCAAGGGTATCGCTGGGCTTTAATAAAATGAAAAAAGCAGCTATGATGAAAATGCATCGTGTGCCCGGCGCCAACGGCATTTTGTTAATGGCTTGTTCCGTCCGCTTTCCACCGGCCATTAAACAACTCCAAAGTGGAGGAAAGCCCTGAGAAAAACAGCTGCGAGCAGATGGCGACATCGCCGTGGAAACAATAACAATTGTTTGGAAAACTTCTGCGAGAAACAAAAAATGCTGCAAAGGCTTATCTCCCGCAATTTTTCAGGCATCCTTGGCTAAGGAATATAATAATACTTTTACTACAGATTTCTGGCATCTTCCAGGGTGTTTATAAATTGTTTCCCACAAAGTCTTTTTGCTTTTCAGTAAATGTTCATAAATCCCGCGAACATATATAACCTTCGATGGAACCTACACCCGCCCACACACTCATCACACACACAACACACTCTTGTCGGATAGCATTAAGTCTGAGCGTTTTGCCTGGGTGTGCATTTGTCATAAACCAAATAAAAAGTAACCCATTTGCGCTGAGAAATTACATTTAAATTGCAAATTTAAAGTAAAAACAAAAAAGTACTCTCCCACGACAGTCAGCAGATGCATTCGAAATACAAAAAAAAAATACAAAAAATAGAAAACGTGAAAGCGTATGCAAAGGTGTCAACCGAATGGAAAAACGAGAAAATTCTGCGAAAAAGCTGGATAACAAGAAAAAATCATTTGCTGACATAATTCACTTAGCCGACAACCGCGGTTCTCTTTCACCTTGTTTATTCATTTCCCACACACTTCGCCAGCATGCATTAATTTTAACACTTTCCCTAACTCTGTATACCTTTTGGAAAATCTAGAAAAAAAAATTATATGCACTCGTGTCCTCGAGGCAAGAGGAAGTGCGAGCGCTTTTAGCTGCTGCCACTTTCAATCGATATGCCGGCAATTAATTTCAAAACAGGCTAATGGATAATTTGTGTAGCACTAATTATAGGCAAGTTATGACAGGATATACTACTATTAAAATTAACTGATACCATTCCAAGGTTGACATTTTTATGGGAAGTTATATAAACAGGCTTTATTATTAGTTTGTGAGTATTTAGTATTTATAAGGATTTAAACATAGAAATGCTTATTTATTCAAAACAATTTAGTAGAAGTCCAAAATTGAATTCAAAATACATGTTTTAATCACAATGCTCGAATATATGGCTTATTGGGTATGAAAACTTTAACTTCACACGGTGAATCCTAGAAGTAAAATTAGCCAACAAAAAAAAATTAATGCTACCAACACGTTGAGCAACACAGAATGAAGCTATCAACTAGAAATAACAGGAAATAAAGATACATCAATACTGAAAATATAAATCCATATTTTAAAGTTGCAAAATATGTGTAAAAACATTTAGAGAAAGGGAAAGGTAAATTATATAACATTAAAACGTTAAATGCCACATTTTTGTAATATTCAATAATAACCTTTCGGAGCATTTAAGTTTATAATATTGTAGATATAATTTTGAGCGCTTTATTTTTCGCCATACATCAAATCGAAGATTTCCCTGTATACATGCTGCACCGGTTCAGAGTTCACAGAAAGTTTAAAGCTTAATTGCTCTATTGTTTATCTGACTAGGGTAGTTTACACCCCCAAACAAAACCTTTTATTATGAACATATTATCAGCTTTCTGCATAATTTAAAAGCTGAAATTTCCAGTAAAAAATTCTGCGGACGATACGTGGAATGGCCATTTTCGAAAAACAAACTGAAGCTGATTGCAATTAGAAAGTTCCTGCTCTCAAAGTCTCAGAGATCTGTTTTCTCATACAGACAGTTGAAAATGTCTGAATTGATACGCCTTATGCTGCAGATTAAAATGTTTTATACTTTATAAAGTAGGAAATGCCTTCTACTGCCTCGGGGTACCTGTGTAAAAACACAAGGTAAGGCCACAAGAAATCCAAATTTACTCGCCCATTTTCAACAATTTAATCAACGAAATGATTTGCAATTTGAAATTCATAAAAAAAAAACTGAGGAGAATCACTTGAAATGCCACTTTACGCGCATTTTGATTGTGATTTAGCGCTGAATTTGCGATTACCAGGACGATGACAGCGAAGGACGACAGACGATGACGAAGTAGATGAATATTTAATGCGGGGGAACAGGACCCGAAGGGACTTCTAGCAAGGACCTGAGGTGCGTGGAAGGCACTCACTCCCTGTCCTGCCCGCCTGGCAGTCTGACAAATGGTCCGGGCCAGGGAGGGGCTTGGAGGGGCTTGAGGAGATGCAATAGAACGTGAAAATCTGTTTTCCACAACGATCAGAGACGCGAGGCTGGGGCAAGGGGATGCACTGGAATGGAGACGACTTCGTTGCATCGAAACAAATTTGTATGCGTGTGCTTTGGCCTCCGCCGATGGTCATGTTGCTCTGCTCCTGGCAAACTAACCAATCGATATTTCCCCGTCCTGCACTTGAAAAAGCCGCAATGATAGCAGCTCTAACTGGTCGCCAAAAGGGGGCCAGCATCCGCTGTTCTCTTTGGTTGTTCAATTTTCAAACACATTCTCATAATTGGCCAATGTTTTGCAGTTTATAACTCAGACACATTTTAAGGCAAGGGAGGGACAAAAAGAAGATATTTGTTAAAACTTAAATTGAATTAAAATTTTGTTAGCTTCATATTGAGACGGGGCAGTCCCTGAACTCTGTGCGAATGGTTTTCTATAATAGCCATACAAATAATTAGTTTATAAAGTACAAAATAAATATTAGAGGATACCAACCTGAATTATACCATCGGTAATGGCCTCATCCTCTTCTGTGTAATTTATAAAAGAAATAATTGGGAATTGAAGTCTTTGTTACATTTTAATATACAATAAATTAAATTTAATAAAAAATTATTGCTTAGTGACTGTATATCTTACTAGTTCAATGAATTTAAACATTTTCCTAAACAGCTCTTAAATTTTTTTCTAAATAAAAGTCTGTCATAAACATTTAAAACTTTATGTATTTTATTCTTCAACTTAATTCAGTTAATACAAATTCTAAAGCTACAAAATATTGTTGGGATCAATTTTTAAATTTAGTTTAATAATATTTTAATAAAATAATAAAAAAAAAAAATAACAACATTTTTGTTATTCTGATTTTATTCATTTTCTCCTCTTACCTTTGCTTGAAACTTGACCCCAAAAACTTAACAAGTTAGCCCTATGTTTAGGCTATATGTCCTGCTGGCCTGGATCTCTCCTCCACCTCCTGAAGCCACCCCCGAAACCCATGCAGAGATCCCGAGGTCACCATCTCGCTTTGTTTTGCCGCTTGTGGGCAGCCTTCGTGGGTTCAAGTTCAAGTGCGCCGAGCTTGCCCCTTCATAATTGCCGTGACTTGTGCAACAACAGAGGGGCAGAGCGGGGTAGGCGTGACAGGGGGTGGGGCCTGGAACTGGGCCCATGATGATGATGATGATGAAGGTCCCTTGTCTCGCCTTGGGGGCCCGGCCGAGGGAAATTTAACTTTCGCATAAAAATGTCAAAAAAAAGGAAAATTATGAAATGCCAAAAGGCGGAAAACGCTGTCGGCGCACTGTTCGCAAAAAAAAAAAAAAATAAAAAAAGCAGAAACGAACAGGAAAACTAGAATGCAGCTTCTGCTCCCTCCACCCACCCCGCACTGCACATTCCCAAGGTCGTTAAATGCAACCCTCCCCTCCCCCACCCCCCAGCGCCAACAGCTCCGCCCCTACGTTCTCATCAAGTGTAAACAAGCGGGCGACGGCAGAAGCTCGAAAACATTTTCACACTCGAATTGACCAAACACAAACAAGGCAGCGAGTGATGGCCAAGGGGGTCTCGGGGAAAAGTGGAGGAGTGGAGAAGGAGTTCCCCGGTTTTTTTAGTTGCTTTTCTCGCTCTTTCACGTATCCGACCCGTTGCACTTTAATTATTCATTCGCCGCTTTATTAAAAGGGCTTTCACTTTGCTCGCTGCCAGCTTTGGGTGTGCCTCCGACGTTAAAGGTGGCAACTTTGCCAAAGGTGAAAAACATGCAAACAAAATGAGCATTCGCGGGCTTGTACTTGCCCCTTTTGGGGTTTATGTCCACTCAAAAGTAGTCTTTATTAACTTGGGGCTCTTGGGTGCTTTTAAATATAATGCCAGGCGGACTTTTAAAAGAACAACTTGATGAATATAAATTGTTTGTCTGTTGTATGATTAAATTTGATTTTTAAATTTGATATTTTAAAATATTATATATAAAATAAAATGTGGAAAATAATTCCGATTTTTAACTCTGCTGCTATGCTAAAAACAAAAGAAAGAACTCTATTTAAATTGAAATATGCTAACTCGTTGATCTTTCTCGTTGTCCCGATCATTGTTGGCCTGTTATATTGCTTTATCTCTCGCTGTCTTTACACGTCAAAGTGCTGTCGTCATTGCCGTCTTTACTCGTCATTCTGTTTGCTTTTGCAATAATAATGTATAGATTTGAATCTTTCTTTTCTTGAAAACATTCAATGTTAGTAGCATTTCAAACTATTGATTTATTACAGCTTAACACACTTCATGTGTTGAAAACATTGAATGAAATTCCTAAAACCCAATCAGCCTAAAGCCTAAGTAGCTTTGGCTGCCCCCAACTGTAGCTTTAGTTTATAACTTTAAGCAAACAAAATGTAAATAAATAAACAAATAAAATATGTAAGCTCGTCGCTTTGCTTTCATTCTCGTTGTGTTTACTCGTTGTTTAAGCCTCAACCAGTTCGACTTTACTCGCTACTCTGGTTGCTTGTCGCCAAGATAAACGAATTGCATTAAAGTATTTCATTTCAAAGCAAACATTTTGCCTTTTTCCAATTCTTATTTAAATTATTTATTATATTTTTTTTAATTAAGCAAATGACAGTTTAAAGTCCGATTTGGGAGACCAAAAATCGCGTTCCAATTAAAATACGTGTTTTAAAGTCCCTGATGAAGTGCATTCAACTGTGAATATCAAACATTAGCGCACAAACGATTGGGCAAACATTTGTTTACAATTTCCTGAAATATTCCAGCCCAAAAAGCATATAATGCCAGCGTGCTTTTCAATCAAGTCGCTTACATACATTTCAGCCAGAAGTTGGTCAAAGTTTGCTGTTCAGTTGGCCAGAATACGCCCATTCCCCCCACTCACACCTCCACTTTATTTACCGAGCCGAAATGCCAACTGTTTGTGCAGAATCCCGCTCCTACGTGCCCAGAATAGTCGGATTGCTTGGATCTCGGGCAGCGGAAAATAAATAGATTTCTCTGTGCGCCCTAAAACGCTTTCAGCTTCGGCTGACCGGTGCGATGCAAAACTTTGCCAACACTTTTCACGCTTTTCCAATGGAAACTTTAGCGCTTCCGCCTGCCACTTGCCACCTGCCGCCTCTCGATTCGCATTGTCAGGGCTCTCAGACTGTGAATTGTGCAGGTTGTGTTCCAACTATTTCCCAAAAAGTTCGCACAAAGCTAAATGTTTATTTGTACTGCAGTTAGTTCGGGGCCCTGTTTGTTTGCCATTTTTTCTGACTTTCTTTTTTATTTTATTTTTTTTTTTGTGTTTGTCGCCGCCGAATCGCATTCTTGGGCCCTGCCAGGGGGCATTGCTGAAATCATTAGGAACTATTTGCTAAGCAAATGCCACCGGCGGCCACTGGGAGTGGGCCGGCATAGTTACAGGGCGGAATGCTGGACCGCAGGCAACGGGGAAGGGCTGAGAACCAGGCCAGGAGCAACCTTGCTCGAAATGGCAATGGGAATTGGGTTCTGCGGTTTGGCAAGAGACTGGCCATTGTTTCCCCCCATTTTTGCAAAAAGTTTTCAACCGGATTCACTAGAATTTTCATGATGAAATTCCCTGGGTTTTTCCCATGATGCTGACTGCCGACTATTGCCATTTCACAGGTCATCATTAGCACATTGCCAGCCCCAGGGGCCCACTCACTTGGTTAAATACACATTTGACTGCCTAATTACGAGGCGCTGTCAACAAATTGCCTTGCAAAAACACCGGCCTGGGCCAAGAGCCAGAAAATGGCACAAAAAACGTGACCAGGCAAACACTCAAAGGGGACGCAGGCTCTTACAGCTCATCTCACCGTCTCATCCTCTCATCCTCTCATCATCGCATCATCGCATATCCCATCACAAGCTGTTATGGCCACTACAGCAAGTGTGACAGTTGTTCCATAAACCCCTCTATATATGCCTATATATGTGTGTGTGTATATATATGTGGGTAAGGTTGTGTGTGAGGTTTTTCCAGCATCAAGTGCCATTGACGGCGCGTCATTTTCTTGAGCACTCATTTTATTCTCGGCTGCGGCACGGCAGCATCTAAAAAACGAGCGTGACTGTGATTTTAATTAACGAAACGGAAATTACAAAATGGGGAAAACCGATACAGAGCCTATTAAACTGGGATTAAGTGGAAATTAGCTAGGCTCAAGGCAAAATAAAGGAAAATTAAAGTAAAGCGAATAAGTAAACAATAATGAAAATAAGCTTTCCCATATATATTATCTATAATTCAGCTAACAGAATAAACCAGCAGAAGGTGTTGTAAACATATATGGTCATTATAAGTCTGTAATTTAATTAGGAAGCGGTGTATAAGTTGTGAAAATATAAACCTACCGCTTTCAGTAATTGTGTGTGGCTTTTTCTCACAAATAAAAGCAGCTTTTTTCCTCTAGCGGAAGTTAATGGAAAAGTTGAGAATGACAACCAATTGGCAAATGTAAACAAATAAAAAGTACAAAAGTGTTTATGTTAACAACTAATTGTTATTATAGAATAAATATAGAACAGTATTTTACATGTAATAATAGAGTTCCCCGCGAAAAAGGAAACCTAAAGTATTTATAAGCTCTCATTAAACCCTTGCGTTTCCTGAACGAATTTAAAAATAAATATAGACAAGTTATATTACTTGACCCTTGTCCTTTCCTTATTGCCATAATTTAGACTAAATCGAGGCCAAGGCAATTAATCAAAAAGGCCAATCATATTTTCATATTTTATTAAGCATTCTTGACCAGCTGTGACAGTTGGCAGTTGGCCAATGCCGTGTTACCTGAATCTATATAATGGAGGAACCATTTTTTGTTGTATATTCCACAGCTGGAGGAAGATCAGGGTTCTCCGTCACTGACCTGCCACCAGCAACCATGGGGCAGAGCAGCAAGTCAGGAGCTGGCTCAGGTGGAGGTGGTGTTGTGTGTCCTTCGACGGCGATCAGTATTGGTGGCTGTGCCTCTGGCACGGCATTAATATCACTAGATGCCACTGGTCCAGGAGGAGGCGGGGAGACGGAGCACGAGCGTGGAACCTGGACAGGACGCTTTGATTTCCTGCTGTCACTGCTGGGATATTCAGTGGGTCTGGGAAACGTTTGGCGGTTTCCCTACCTTTGCTACAATAATGGAGGAGGTAAATTATACGTTTTAAATTATTTTATTAATTAGTTATATTATTTCATTATTAAGTTACATTATTTATATGCTTAAATCAATCTTTTTTTCTATCTTAACTCTCTACAGGAGCCTTCCTTATACCCTTCACCATCATGCTGGTGATTGCCGGCCTTCCCCTGATGTTCATGGAGCTGTCCTTCGGCCAGTATGCTGCCCTCGGTCCGGTGGCCGTTTTCCGAAGGTTCTGCCCCCTGTTCCGCGGATTGGGAACCGGCATGATCCTCGTCTCGGCCATTGTCATGCTCTACTACAACCTCATCATCGCCTGGACCATCTTCTACATGTTCGCCTCGTTTGCCACCAAGCTGCCGTGGCAGAACTGCGAACCGGCCTGGAGCACAAAGTGTGAGTATTCCCCCGGGGGACAGGCTAGAGCTAAGGTTAAGGCTAAGGGTAATATGATGGCACCAATTAATTAATAGGCCAAGACACACTCAAGGCGAGGGGAGTGCCGGCCAGATTCACATCTTTTGTTACGTTTGTTACGTTTTTCGGGTAATAAATTAGGCAAATTGCAAGCTGTCAAAAGTGGAATTTTATTTTCTTATTCTCCGAACGTTTTGTTTTTGTTTTCCTCCGCTTTTCTTTTGCTTGGCGGCACGTGGCCCGGTTGGGAAAACACATGGCCGCGGGGGGTGGGTGTGGGGATGGAAATGGTTGCTTGTGTAACCGCTATAGACCCCAGGGAGAATTAAGGACACACACAAACAAACTTTCAAGGAAACTTGCAAATCATTGCAAATAAAATTTAAATAACAAAATATCAAAATAGTTGAAGTTGGCATAATTCGATGCGGATCAAAAATACATCACTCATTCGCTGCTGCCCGGGGGACACATCCTCCGGCTCCTTTGGCGCACACGCAAACAATAAAAAAGAAAAGTATGTGCAAACTTTTGCCGAGAATTATAATAACAAGCTGGGAGGAGGGTTACTGGGAGGAGGTTTACTGGGAGCACTGGCTATGGAGCGAACCATAACGCAGGGCGAGATCCAGCGGCGCCTTGAAGTAGGCAATTGTTTTCGTGCCCCGCCTCGTTTGACATTGTAAGGTGAGAGAGAGAGGGAGCGAGCGTCCTGTTTGTGTCTTTCTGTCTCTCTGTGTGTGTGTGTGATCCTGGAAAGTAGTCTGCAGTTGACTTCCTTATTTCTTCCCTATTTCCCACAAACAGACAAACAGAAAGAGACACTTTAAAATTGCTCAGCACGCGAAGCACATAAATCTTTAACGAGCATTGAACGCCAACTCAGTCGAGAGATGCTGTTAGACGGAAAAGCGAGACAAAGTTCGGTATGTGGGTCAAAGCATGATGAAAACTTTGAAAATTTCATCATTGTAGTCAAATAACTTCTTTTATTGACACAGATATTAAAAGTGAGGCAAAGATCAGACAGGATTGTGGCTGTAGAAACGAGAGCTTTATATAGTTCTTCATTAATATTAAATATCAAAATTAAAACAAGACTTTAAATAGTTTTAAAAATCTTTTTGTACAGATTTTTGTAGATTTTAAATCAATTTATCAGATTTTAATTAATGTCTATTTAAGTTTTAAAAATGTTTTACCAAAGAACTAGGTTAATCTTCCTTTAATACTTCCTTTTTACTTTTATTACTCATTTTAACTTTACTTAAGTTAGTTAAGTTTGTTTCTGATTAAAATGTAATACCAAAACTAAAACAAGACTTTTTATAGTTTTCTAAATCCTTTTCTATTTTTTACTTTAACCATTTTAACTTAACACTTTAAATGAAATATAATAAGTTTCTATATAAAACCATTTTATAAATATATTATATTTATTTTATTTTTCTTACTCGTTCCTTTCCAAAAATACCTTAATTTTTCCAAATAGGATATCTAAATTTCGCTTTATTGCCCCAATTTTGGCTTCCTTCTCTCTTGTTGGAGGAGTATTCCTTTTTTGTTTTATTTTTTGTCATGTTTAGCTTATTTTATGACGACCGCCTTGGAAGCACTCAAACACACAACCTAGACCCACTCGGGCCACACACACACGCGCTCTCAAGTGGCTGGATGTGTATTCCAGGGAGCAACAACAACAAGAACAGCGGCGTGAACGAGCAGCATCGTCGAATGCCATTGAAAGTTTTGCATGAGACAGAGAGAGCCTCGCCTGCCAGGGGTGCAACCTAGGGGGGATCAAGAGGAGCTCTAGATAATTGCAAGTCTCTTAAGAATATCTCTGCTAAATACAGACTACAGTTAAATATATTTTAAATATATAGACAGTTTTTAATTAAAACCCCCCTCGTTTAAATCAACCTCAGCCACTGTCTTCCCAGGCACATGGCTATGATTTAATATGAGGAGGTCGCCTAGTGAGCCAGCATCTCGGCCAGGGACTTGGAAATGAAATCAGACTTAGACAGAGGTCGCAGGTTGCTTGGCATTTCCGCTATTTTTGTGGGAAATCGATAGGGGGACAGGGGCAGGAATGTCTTTGCCTCATATTTCACCTTCTGGCGGGGTTAGATGGAGGCGTACGAGGACGCGGCAGCTTGAAATTGTTAAAATGACAAACAATTATGTCTTAACTGTTTTTGACACTCAATCGCCGGCAGAGGAACAAGCAACCTTGGGACAGGCTTTCCCATAAGCTCTTAAGATACAAAGCGAGCGAGAGGAAAGTTGAGTACGATGCTGAGGAAAATGTCTATATAAAGAGAGCGAGAAAGAGAGGGAGAGCGACAGCGGCAGACAAGCAATTTCTTAAGGATTTTATTTATTGACACTTTTCGATTCGCCCTCGGATTTCGCCCAGGCAGCAGCAGCATCTCTGACCTCGTGCCCGTCGCCTTTGTCCTCGTCTGCCGGTCTCTGTCTCAGCTTCTGCTTCTGTTTCTGTTCCTTCTGCTAGATGACAAATGTTTACTTTTAGTGTCACGATTAAAATGTGTTTAACTCTGTTTGTCTATTGATTGAATATCGCACACTTACTCGCCCATGTTTATGTTTTTCCGAGTAAATATTTGGATGGACTTTTCATGGGCCTAATAACGTAAAAGCGAGTGTGTTTCCGTGCCCCTGGAAACTCGTACTCGCACTCGCAATTTATTTATTACACACGTAAAGTTGGCTAAACTTCGGGGAAAAACTGAACTGTCAACAACTGAAATTTGAGACCCATACAGCGGACCAGCCTTCCGCATTCCTTTCATGCCAACATACACCCGGGGCCCCCATCGCAATCTGCTCGTCATCAAAGTTTGCCATCAAACTTAAAGGTCACAAAATTTAAGGCCAATTTCCTGGCCCAGCTAGGCGGGCGTAGCACCCAAATTGAATAAGAAACGGGGAAACTGGGGGTGTGTGCCTGGTGTATCCTTTCGCTGGTAGGATATTCCACACACACATAGATTTATTTAAACCCGAATTTGTTGTTAGGCAGTCGTCGTCGTCGTCGTCCTCGTTTTTCTTTTTCCCTTTTTCGCTCGTTGCTTTTCCCCATTTCAAATAAAATTTATTTTATATGATTCGCATCTACGGGCGTACGTGTGTGCCTGTGTCTGTGTAATCAAATTAATTGCAATACAAACAGATGCAGACAGGCAAATTAAACGGCATGTAAACACTTTGAAGTTTCCCAACGCAACGCAACGCCACACAGCCCAAAACCCAGAACCCAAAACCCACACCAACCACCAACCCGACAGCCCATCCATCCCGGCAACCGCAAGGAATTGTTCTCAAATTTAAATCCATTTTCCGCGTTACCAAATGAAGCTGACGAATTGCTCTGACAAATGTGTGAGCGTGTGAGCGATCGAAATGTGGCCTTAATTCCGGCTCGGGGCTCGGTCTATAATTACCAAGGTTTTATTTGCGGAATGCGGCAACACGGCGTATGGGTAATGTCTATTGACACACATTACCCATACGCAGCGTTGCCTCTGTGTAAAAAGTGTATTTTTTAATAGCTATGATTGATTTGACTTGAACTTGACTCTGAAATTACATTCAAGTCTTGCCAACTTGGCAGGTAAATTGCCTCAATTGGGCGATGGCAACATTAATGTCCTGCGGCGATATTCCTCCCTTATGAACATGTCAGTTGAACTCGGCAGTTATTAGTCATTTTGAGCTTGTTTTTTTTATTTGGGAGAAAACTTTGCCCACTCACAAGTCTGAATGTCATAAGCAGAGTTGCAATGTAACTTCATTAAAGCCAAAAACTCATATTCTGCCAAGGTAAACAGAAATTGCGGTTGGACAGAGTCTAAGCTGGTCCTTCGATAAAGAGAGAGAGTCAATGAGTTCTCATTAGAGGAATTCAAATCAAAATCCTGTCAGAAGAAATGCCAGCAGCATCTTTTCCAAAACAGAGAAAAAAAGAAAATACTGGGAAGCCCAAACAGATTGCCTTGCTATTGACCTTTCACCTCCTCCAGCAAGTCCCGGCTTTCCCACTCAACTTACAAGCCGGGCCAAGACCAGGAACCTTTTGTGCAACCCTTTAACCAAGAGCTTTTGGCCCAGCCAGACCCTTTTTTTTATATTTGCCGCACATTGTTGTCCGGACTTGCCCCTTTTATGCTCTCCTCTGATTTGCTACTTTGTCCTTTTAATTATGTAGCCGGACGGACACTGGCACAGACCGACCGACCGAACAGAACCCCAGAAACGAACCGACAAATAGTTCATAAATATTAAAATGCTCTTCTGGCCTTTTATACATAATTGAGAGGGAGTGCCACCAACGAGTGCAGCAGCTCGTTGTGGCCCTTTTTTTTCCAACTTGCTGACAGCCTAAGTCTCTTGCAGATTGCTTCTCCTACGCCCAGGCGGATCAGTGCGAGGCCACCAACGGCACCTACTACCTGCGCACCTGCCACAATGCCACCTCTGCGGCGGAGAACAACATCACGGCCCTGGCCCTCACCGCCCTCAAGCGTCCGCCCGCCGAGGAGTACTTCAAGTGGGTATCGTTTATGGGAAAAGGAAGTTATCAGTTAGAAATCCTAAATTTTAACTATGTAGTGTTTAAAAAATATATATTTTCTTAATTTCCCTTATCAATTGATTGGATTCCTGATCTTCTTTCTCCCAGTGCTTCCCCTGTCTAAGCTTTAATTTCAATTTAAACTTCAATTTTGCAGCAACTTCGTGCTGGGCCTGTCCAAGGGCATCGAGGAAACGGGCAGCATTAAGCTGTCACTGGCCGCCTGCCTCTTCCTGGCCTGGGCGATTGTGTTCCTCTGCCTGTGCAAGGGTGTCCAGTCCTCCGGCAAGGTGGTCTACTTCACAGCCCTGTTCCCCTACGTCGTCCTCGTAATACTCTTCGTCCGTGGAGTGACCCTGCCGGGCGCCAGCACAGGCATTCTCTTCTACCTGACGCCCGACTGGAAGCAGTTGGCCAATGCTCAGGTGGGGGTCCCTCTCAATGGGGAATAAGCAAGTCATCGTCCTAATGTCCTCATTTCCTTATCAATCCTCCGGCAGGTGTGGGGCGATGCAGCTGTCCAGATATTCTTCGCCTTGAGCCCGGCCTGGGGAGGTTTAATCACGCTCTCGTCCTACAACAAGTTCTCCAACAACTGCTACAAGTGAGTCACTATCTTGTATGCTTTACCATACATTTATACATAATTTCCATTTATATCCTTTCACAGGGACTCGCTGATTGTGGCCTTCTGCAATATTGCCACCTCGTTCTTCGCCGGTCTGGTGATCTTCTCGATTATCGGCTTCCTGGCCCACGAGCTCAACGTGGACGTGGAGAAGGTGGTGGACCAGGGGGCTGGCCTGGCCTTTATTGTCTACCCCGAGGTGGTCACCCGGCTGCCCATCTCTCCTGTCTGGGCGGTGCTGTTCTTTGTGATGCTGCTCACCTTGGGTCTGGACTCGCAGTTTGCTCTGATGGAGACCGTAACCACTGCCATTCTGGACAGGTTCCCCAACCTGAGGCAGTACAAGATCTGGGTGGTTCTCTCGGTGGCCATTTTCGGCTACATCGGCGGACTGGGTTTTACCACAAATGTGAGTTGTTTTCTTTTATTTTATTTCTATAGAAATAAACTTAATAATTTTTTTTTTTTAGAGCGGCATGTACTGGCTGCAACTGATGGACAAATATGCTGCCAATTGGTCGGTTCTATTGATTGCCATTTCGGAGTGCATCCTGATTGCCTGGATCTATGGATCGCAGCGGTTCCTCAACGACATCCAGGGAATGATTGGCAAGCGATCCTGGTTCTGGAACTTTTTCTGGGGCATCATGTGGCGGTACATTACACCAGCTACCCTTTTGGTGAGTTATTCTTGAAATCGAAATATTTTTTATTAAAAATTCAAATTCAAATTCAATTTCGAATTACTTTTGAATATTTATAAAACTCAAATTACAATAGATATAATATTTTATTATCTTTTTATTTTCTTACTCCTTTCCCTTTATAGTTCATTCTGTTCTTCAACTGGGTGGAGTACAAACCGGCCAAGTATGGCCACTATGTGTACCCTCTGTGGGCCGACACTGTGGGCTGGATCATTGGCTTACTGCCCGTCCTGGTCATATTCCTGGTGGCCTTCCACGAGATCTGGCAGGCGCCGAAGAATCTCAACTTCCGGGAGCGGATTAAGTATCTGTTGAAGCCCACCGCTGAGTGGGGACCGGCGGGCAGGCCGTGCGTCAACCTGCATGCCGAGCGATACCAGAGCCAGAACTATGACGGTGTGACCAACAACCAGATCCTCATCGAGCACGATCCCCCGCCCAAGCAGAAGGAGGCGGGCAAGAAGGAGAGCAAGCTGACCATCGATGTGGATGTGGACGTTGAGTGCCTGCCGCTGGCCACAGTGGGCAAGCGGCCGGGTCCTGGCTTGGCCAAGGCGATGGGCAAACAAATCAGCAGTGGCAGCTTGCAGACAAATGCCAAGAACGGCACCCACAAGTCGCCCACAGAAATCAGTCCCAGCAAGCAGCCACTGATACCGACAGAAAAGGAGGCTAAGCCGGCGGCGGGCAAAAAGGATGCTGAGGCAACCACAAAGGTCCTGGCAGCGGGCACCCAGAGCAGCGGACGGGAGTGCACAGCCATGTCTACGTTTGCGGGTGGCGGAGAAAAGAATCCCACAAAAGTCAATTCCCCAGCAAAAGCCTCGGCGACACCAGCAGCAGCACCAGTAAAGCCAGCAACTAATGCTGCTCCGGCGAAGAAGCCATCGTCCGCCGGGGTTGCCACTGCCAATTTGGTGACCATAGCGCCAGGTCCAACTCCTGCCGGAGCTGGAGCCAAAGACAAGGCAACAGTTTCAAGTGGTGCCTCGAACGGAAAAGCACATGTTGCAGCTCCACTTAAGGATACAATTACGCCAATAAAACCGACAATATCGACGACAGCAGCGGCAACAGCAACAACAGTTGGCGCTGCAGCTGGAGGCAAGCCGACTGTTAGCATTGCTGCCATTAAGGACACGAAGTCGGCAAACACAGCCCCGGCAAAAGTGTCACCAGCCACAAAAATCACACCAGCAGCACCGGGCGCCGTCAAAAACATACCAGCAGCTGCTTCGACTAAAGTAAATGTTGACGCTGGCTCAAAGCCAACTGCTTCGCTATCCACGTTCAAGCCAGACGGAAAGCCAGAATCAGCAGCAACATTCGTGGCCAAAGCAGCAACAGTTAGTGTAAGTGTGACAAACGGCAAAGTAAGTGCCAGTGCAGCAGAGATGCAAGCTGCCGGAGCCGTAAGTGTCACAGCAGCCAAGCCAGCAGCGAGTGTTGCCAATGGAGCAGCAAAGCCACAGCCTGCAACAGGTGCAGCAGCAGCAGCAGCAGGTGCAGCAACATCTTCAAAAACTCCGGCAAAAGCCACGCCACCTTTGACGACAGCCACGACCAGTGGCAAGTCAGTGGCCGGATCATCAGCCAGCAGCAGCAACATCTCGGCCAAAACAGCGAAAGCTGGCAAAACAAAACCAGGCGAAATCAGCCCAACTAAGGCGGCAGTGAAGTCGCCAGCCATCAAGGCTGCAGGAACAACAAGCCCCACAAAAGCAGCTGCCACCAGCAAGTCAATAGGCGGCACTCCAGCTCCAGCTGGTCCTGGAAAGACCGCAGCCAAGACATCAGCAGCAACTCCTCCAGCGACTCCGGCATCGAGCGGCAGCAAGAAGTCAGCAGCAGCAGCAGCCAGCTCCTCCAAGACGACAGCAACAGCATCGGGCAGTCAGGCCAAAACGAAAGCCAATTCATCGGCGGCAACTAAGAAGTAAGAGACCCTAAAGTAAGGTTGCTCCTAGTTCCCAGTATCGACAGCTATTTTTATAAGAATATATATATAAATATATATAAACGTGTATGTGTGTGAACCTAACGAGCTACAAAAAAAAAACCCCCCATTTAAGCTGTAAATGTAAAACAAGTTTAACTAGGCGAAGGCACATAACACGCAATGTTTTTATAGATATTTAATATTGAATATTTAATTTGGAGTGGCAAGGCAAGGCGAGAGTGCGAAAAGGAGAAACCTTCATGTTTCCTATGCAAAAGTACCTATTTTATCAGTCATCAGTGTGCGATAGCTGTTCCTTAGTACCTAATTTCTATAAGCCACTCAAGAGGGATTGCATTGGTGCCATGATGCTAATGATGATGAAGATGATGATGATGGATGAAAGACTCGATTGTAATTACCGAACAAGTTAACGTAGGACTTAGTGCAGGATCGGAGCCGGAACCTTCTCTCAGGTCGAGTTCCTGGTGTTTGTTTATCGTTGTGTGTGCAATATCCCCCACGGATGATTATGATCCCTGTGAGCCCCGCAATTCGAGAGCAATGTTGAAAGTGCAATGGAAATCGTTGAGTTTTAAAAATATATAAATTTATATACAAATATACACAAGTATTACTATTTATACGAGAGGAGCAGGTCATTTGATTGGGTTTTTTTCTACTACAAGTACTTTTAAGACTACTTTGGAGGGACAGAAGTAACGAGTGACGAGTGACGAGAGGCGTTACGACAGAACGAGTGGGAATCTTTTACGTTTTATAAATGCATACATTTGTTTATATATTTAGAACCGTTTACATCACCGACCCCTGAACTAGAGCCCAAAGAATATTTATATATACGAGTATATATATCCCTCAATCTGTAAATGTGTCTATGTGCTCACTGTAATCTATGTTTTCTATGCTAACGAGAGACTCATGTACCTAAATGTTAATCAAGTTGCATCAAATCCCCCGATTTGTGTGCATTTGTATATTTAAGACAAAAAACGTATTTAGAACTGTTTTATGTGTGTGGACTAGATAATGATAATGATAAAGATAATGCTCATGAGAAACCAAAAAAACAATAATTGAAAGTATATTTCTAGAATTTATATAACCATTATTGTGTATTCATGTTGAGAATAAATAAATTATATAAATATATTGAAATATACAACAAAAAATAGAAGAACTATAATATTCGTAAATATTTATATGTGTTTGTACCTGTAGTTAGTTGAGAAAATGAATATACCACTAACTAATCAAGTATTTACCCTGCAATATATTCGCTTACTTTTGTAATTCTCTATAATTTAATAATTTCATTTCATGTTTATGAGAAATTCAAAATTGTCGAATTAAATTAAGGATGATGTCGTCCCGCAACTTTTAATTGAAGCCCCGAAAATGTGTGATAAATAATTTGCTTCGGCTCCTAATAATTTTCAATTTGTGTCAAACATACTTTAGGCGTAAGCAAAATTGGAAACAGGAATCTATATATATATATATACATTGATATACACGTTGTTGTAATTTGAGTTCGTTGTTGTTGATGTTTGTTTAGCGCAGTAGCTGTGACACAAGCCTACATACATACATATGTACCTAGAGCCTAGAGAACCTAGAACCCTAACTCGAATAACGATATCTATGTATATGAAGTATTTAAAGAAACCATCGATGTTGCATGTTTGTTAGTTGAACTGGATGTGTGTACCTGTCGAAGCACTAGAAGAGGCAAGGAGTTAGCTAAGCGGATTTATCAGAATAATACGATTAAGGAAATGCGTAATGGCTGTTCAACACAAGACACACGAAACATTTCGGTCGAATGTTAATCAAAGTAATGCCGCAATTTGCTCAAACCTAACCTTAAGTCACCGAAAACCATAAGCTGTCAATTCAGACAAGGTAATTTTAGTTCTAAAATACTAAAGTTTGCCCCTAAGCGACGCAACCATATAATATAGCTAAGTAAGTGGAGTTTACTTTAAACATTGAACAGAGGAGCTTCAAATTTTATATGAGACTTTGGGATGCCAACCGAATAGAACAAATGTTTAAAAGCAACTCGATAGCGCTAGAAACGTAATCAAATAACTGCAACACTCATATCCTTGAGGCCCTCGACGACCGTTCGAAAACCGTTTAAGCCCACCCAACTCTATGTACACGGAAGTGAGAAGATCACCCCCAATAAATATTAGCAAACGAGCGAAATACCTAAACAAAATAAGCAGGAATCCCTTAAGAGTAATCTGCAAATAAATAAAAGTAGTTAACTGAACGCTTTCCGATTGTGCTTAAAATCATAAACTATTCTTTGAAAACTTTTCTGTTCAATTTCAAAATCAAAATTTCTTTGCAGGGTTATAAGTAAAATCAGAAAAGCTACTATATTCAGATGGCATTGTAAACGGTTGCACACTTATTTAGCGGAATAATGCAAAATCAAAATAAAACCGGTCGAACTATGCATAAAATATCGTATTTAAATAAATGTATAAAATTTTTGCTGTTCTGGTAATCAAAAATATATGTTATATCAAGTCTTTAAGTGTAAGCAAAAAAGTATTACACATATTCCGAGAATGCCAAACAACCTAAACAGTAATCGTGAATAATAATTACGTTAAAATGTAACATTAAGCAAGGAAAGCCATATTCATGAATAAATATTTATGGGTTTTAACAAAACTTATTGACTAAACTGGGAAAAAATAAAGTTATAATAAAGTATCTAAAAATATGGAGGGAAACAAGGATGATAGTTTTCTCACGGATTTGATAACCGTTATGAGCACCGAAGGCGTAATTCCCACCAATTCGTTCTGCCTCCTCATGCATATACGGCATTAACTACAATTTAATTAATCCGGCCAAAATGAGGGGCTTTTTTCTATAATTTATACTTTTTTATCTTTTTTGACGCAGGTCGGAGTTGAACCCACTTCTTTTCCTGCACGCGGGGACCGATCAACGTTCAGCACCACGAAGTCAGTTCCGAACATTATTTTAAACGTGCAACTACCTTATCGACATATACTGCTTTACCGACTATATTCTACATTCTTCTACATTAGCAGTATGACAGCTCTACGGACTGCTTGAATTACATATTGCCGGTGAAAAATATGGCAACGCTGGTTCATCAGAATATAACAAAGTTTTCTTAAATGAATTCAACAAGTTTTTCGGTTAAAATTGGGTTATTTCGAAAGTAAGAAGAATTTTTCTGGCATTCTGGCAGGTCTAAAGTTTTTTTTTTAATAAAATGAATTTCTCACATTTTTTGGTTTATGTTTTATGGATATAAACACTTTTTTATTAGAGTGTGAAATCCATTTCTTCTGCCTTAACAAGCTTGTATAATTTTCAATAAAAAATGTACCTTAAACTTCTTCATCTACAACTCAGAACTGAAACTCAACGCCAGAATGCTGCTGCGAATTTGTGTTATTTCAATTTTTCTGACAATCTTCCTGGGCCACTCAATGGCCTTTCGATATGAAGACTACAAATGGTGCACAATGGCCATAGATGGGGTGTGTGTAGATTAATCTATTTAAATACACTGTGCTATTGTTTAATAAAATAATTTGGCATTCTAAATATATATATATATTTTTTTTTTGGTAAATATGTGTGTCAGTATGTATAAAGACTTTTTTCTTTGTCAATAAAATGCCACTTCTAATCAGCATCCAAGATAACACAAAAGCTTTGTATGTGCCCCGAAACGGAAATGGCAAAATTTCTTTCTTTTAATTATGAGTTTTTATTTTCGAAATGAACACTTATCGCTGTCCAACCAAAAGCTCCAACCAGAGAATCCTCTCTTGGTGTGTGTAACAATAAAAAACTAGGAAACAGAATGAGGAATGCATTTGTAATGGCCTTGTGTAGTTCTCTCAATTTGATATGGTATGACTATGATTTGTATATAAAGTGGGCTATTCTAGTGAAGAAATTAAACAATATATATAATACGATGGTGTTCCGTGAGAGCTCCTTCACTTCTTGAGCAACTTGCTCATATCCTTGTTCTGCTTGTTCATCTTCATGTCGACATCCTCGATTTTATAGTTCATATTGTCCAGCAGCTCGTTTTGCGACTCAATCTCGCCGCCCAGGTCGGTGGCCATCATCTTCAGTACCGAGAGATTGCTGCACATGTCTTCCAGGTTGGCATCAATCTGTGCCTGGAACGGATTGGCAGCCAGGCGTTGTTGGCTTTGATAGGTGCTGCTGGGATCGCCACGTAGCCGACTGACCGGATGATTGTCATAGCGATCCGCTGGGGAAAGCGGAGCAGGTGGGCTTGCGCCGCCACAGGCGCCTAGATCGATGTTGCTGTTGGCCTCCTGGGAGGATTGGCTGGTCGTGGGAGAGCCGACAGCCGTTGATGCTGGATCCCGGTTGCCAGCGAGGTAGTTCTTCAGGCCACCAAAGACGCTCTTCAGGCCGTTGAGGTGGCGCTGGCTAAAGCGCAGCGTAGAGCTTATCTCGTCCAGCTGCTGCGACGTCTTTTCCAGCTGCTCCCGCTGTTTGGCCAGCTCCACAGCTGTGGCCTTGCCCACTTCCTGGGTCTCGTACAGCAGTCCTAAGAGTGAGTGGCGAGGTGAGTAACGCCCCTTAATTGGCTGACTTTTAACCCCCGTAGCTTACCTAAGCTCTTGGTGGTCGAGTCCAGGGTTCGCTGCTCGATCGCTCGACGCTTTTCCGCATAGGCCAGGCGCTGGGCAGCTATCGAGGGGGACGAGGTTATCTCCTCGTCGTCATCGTCCTCCACCTCAAAAGGATTGGTGCTCCTTTGCTTTGGTACGCTGCCAGTTCGCTTGTTCTGCAGAAACAGGTCATCGTCTACGTCCTCGAACCTGTCCACGTCATCGAAATGGTCGTGCACCGGCTGCAGGTAGTTGTGGGCCATATTGCGCACAAAGTTGGACACGAGAAATTTCTCAAATGGCTAAATTTGTTGTGTTTTTAGACTTTTATTTCTTTGTTTTTGTCTGAAAATCGTATGACCTGTTCGCGATTTAGAGAAAATACCGAGGTATGCAACAGCAAAATAAATTTGAACAGCAAACTTTCAAACCTCTAAACACATCGAAATTGGCAGCACTGCCGCCCGAGTGTGACCAGTCGTGAACTCATCGAAAATACTTGCTTTTCCGGCCATGTATTCTAGGCGTTATGGTATAATTGACGGCGTCGCAATTGTGTGTAGAATTTTTTAAGTCAAAAAAACACTGAAAACTGAAATTGTAGCAGCCCGAACGTCGCAAATTCCAGGACAGGTCACGGCGAGAACAAAAACATAACAGCAAAATGCTCTGTAAAACGCACCTTGTGGCCGCGTCGTGTGTCCTGCTGGTTCTGCTGGCAGCGGCAACGCAGTCGGCGACGGCGCAGACAGGACTGAATCCAGGTGGCAAGCTCATTGAGCTGGACGAGGACAATTGGAACCTCATGCTCCAGGGCGAGTGGATGATCGAGTTGTGAGTGAAGAAAGTGATCCTCTGCGTGCCCCTTTTCCCGTTTCTAGTAGCTGGTAGCCCCAGCCCTCCGTTCCCCTGACGTAACGGGGCGTGGTGCGCCGGTTTCCCGACACCACCGCCCGGCAAGCTGGTTTTCATGTTTCCCTGGAATGCTGCACATTCCGTTGTGTTTGCTTAGCTCGATGACTCATCCCCGTGGTGGCAGCTGTTCTAAGAGAGCCTCTTGTTGTGTATTTTTAGCTTTGCTCCGTGGTGCCCGGCTTGCAAGAATCTGGCGCCCACATGGGAGCGATTTGCTCGCGTGGCCCATGATGTTCGAGTGCAGGTGGCCAAAATCGATGTCACCACCTCGCCCTCGCTCAGCGGACGCTTCTTTGTCACCGCTCTGCCCACGATCTATCAGTAAGCTAGATGAAGATAAGGTTTTAAGCGAAAGAAACTAATCTAATCCCCTGCAGCGTCAAGGATGGAGAGTTCCGTCAGTACCGCGGCTCTCGGGACGGCGATGCCTTGCTACACTTCGTGAAGAAGGAGCAGTGGAAGAGCATTGAACCGTTGTCCGCCTGGAAGAAGCCCGACACCATCCACATGTCCATTCTGTCCTTCTTCTTCAAGCTGTCCCACACACTGAAGGTACGTTCACCTAGCCGGCTTATCGCCCCAGTTCATTGCATGAGACAGAAGCGGAAGCTTATCGACGGTGTCATCCCGCTGACCCCGAGATTGCCGCGCATTCCCGTTCGCTAATTGACTCATCCTCTGGTCTTTGCTCTCTGCCGTTGTTTCGTATGTTTGGTTCATGTACTAATAGCACACGCAAAAACTCTTTAAGGACTTCAACGGGCGCCTGCAGGCGGAGTACGGCCTGCCCACCTGGGGATCCTACGCCTTGTTCGCCATCGCCACCATATTCGTGGGAGCTGCTCTGGGCCTGCTGCTCGTGTGCCTTGTGGACTTTGTGTATCCACCCAAAAAATCGCAGCGCCAGAGCTTCTCCGAGTCCCAAGAGAATCTCGTCGCCGGCGTCGAAGATCTAGCCACCGAGGAGATCGAGGATGACGGTGAGGCCGATGAGAACGACGATGAGCGGCAGAATAGCGATGCGGAGGATCAGGAGGAAGACGAGGACGAGGAAGAGGATGAGGAAAGCGAAGAGCAGACGGGCGATTCGCCAGCACAGGAAAAGGAAGCCGACAGCGAGCCGGAGAAGATCCAGAAGCCAGAGCCCAAGCTGGGCGGCGATTCGGCGCCCGAGAAGCCGGAGAAGACGGAACAGGTGCGCAAGCGGAAGCCCCGCAAGGGTGATTAGGTGCAGTCGGATCCCCACAGGATCAGCCTTAGCGATCAGAAGCGGCAACAAAAAGACTAACACACACAGAATCGAGAAACACGAACCTATTAAAACGTTATTTTAAGCAGATTCTCACTGTTTGGCGCACAAATCTGATTCTTTCTCCTCCCTTCTCCAACCTAATCCTAGCCCGAAACTGAAAAGGTTGTAACCACTTTTCCAGCAGTAACGGCGCCCCATGTATTTCTTATTATGTAAAACAATTTTATACACTTTTAAGCGAAATCAAGCGTAACAATAACTAATTATAACTTTAGGTATATATACCCTTTCATTTTGAGTTTGCCAAGCATTGTATCTTGTGTTCATATCGATTCCCCTCACCATTGTGTAACGATAAACTTTCTCCTATTAAGCATTTCATTTGTAATTTAATCTCAATCAAATTGCAAATTGTATTAAATTTCGTATTACAAAAATAAACTAAAAAGAAAACCATGAATTGGACTTTTACATATTTTTTGCTTTTATTTGGTTACATATGAATGCCTGCTAGATAATTGTAGCCCCGCTTGTGCCTGTGTAACTTAAATGCAAAGAATTAAAGATGTCCTATCAGATCATCCTTTGAAAGATCTGACAAACATGTTGGGGAATTCTTTAAAATTAAATTAGGATACATTTTGACATTCTGAATGCTTTAAAACATGCATTTTGATTAGACAAAAACTTGGGAGAATACCAATAAACTGAAGGTTACAGTTACAGTTACCAAAAACTATTTATGATGAATATACTTTAGTCCGAGTTTTTAAGGCATCGAAGTTTTATCAATAATCTTAAAATCATTTATATACCCTGGCAAGGTATCATAATTTTAGTCAGGTTGCGACGCAATCATTTCTGACCCTATAAATCATTTATATTCTTGATCAGCATCAACCTTATAAATTATACACAATTTTACAAAAATGTTTTAAAAGTGTGGTAAACTGATTTGTTTATCTAATAAAAACTGGAACAGATATATTATCATTTTTCTAAAATGATGAATTTAATTCAAAGCTTTCTATGCTTTTACCAGTAAGCTTTCAAGAAGTAAAGATTGTTCCATTTCCTAATTCGCCGAAACACAATGCACTACATACCAGCCTTAAGATTAATATAGAATTCCCCTTTTTGTAAATTAACTTAAACATTTCAGGCAATTATAAAAAGTAATAAAATCTCCTGAAATTTAATAAAAAAGAAGTCATATATTAAATTCACTTTTATTCGCATTTTATTTAAATAAATAAGAGACTTTGTTTCCTGTTAAAGGGTTTACAAATTTTATTATCAGTTTATTGTAGGAGCATATGAAATAAGAAAAAATCCCTGCAATTTCTTGGTGTGTTACAATTACTTAATAATTGAAATAAGAGTGTGTGTGTGTGGGTGGTGTGTGTTTGGCCGAAATGACTTGAATTTTCCGATACATATTAACTTCCAAAAAGATTAACAAAAGGTAATGTGTGGTAACTATTGCTTAAAATAGTTTACTGTCTGTTGTGGCGACACACAAATAGTCGCGTCTATATTCATATATAAAAAGAGTACAAAATGATTATACAAATATCGGCTGTATAAAAAGGTGATTCATCTTCAGCGTTGGTTTGCCTGATCGATCTGTTGGCACTTGTGATTTAAATCGGAATTAACTGGTTTAATTACAACATTTTGATTGTTAAACAAATAATATTTCTTTCAACAAATTGCTATGGCTATTGTAGGTTTCATTCTCGGGGGGTTTCGGGGATAAGGTACTTGTGGTGTGTGTGTGTATATTATTGGTTTTTGTA